>ML778861.1:1023507-1048689 GCA_009831015.1 Picea engelmannii | reverse complement strand
GGTAGCTTATCTCTGAGAAGAGATGTGGCCGCTACTCGCATCCGTGAGAAGATTATTACAATGAGGCTCTGAAGGCCCTTTTACAATAAATGGGAATGCCAAAAGTCCTAGACATCCAAAAACCTAACCCTGGGAGATGAAGCACCAAAGGTCATGTGGGCCCCGTTTGGGTAAGTTGGTGCATCAACTTCCCGGAGTCATAACTTTTGCATACGATCTCCGTTTTAGGCGTATGATAGCTCGTTGGAAAGATAGATCCGAGGCATACAACACTCAAGACAAAATAGCATTGTTAGATGATATTTTGCGAGAGAAACATATCCAAAAAAACATTTTTTAGGGCCTCAAAATGGCCCCAGAAGTTCAAGACCCAAAAAAACTACTAAAAATAGTAAACTGTGCGAAAAATGAAAAACTGAAAGAAGCAATGGTGGGGGTCCAAGTGGAATAGATGGGTGGCCACCAATATCCACCTGGATCTTTCCTCCCCCCTTAGGAAGCAATGGTCCCCATTGCGTTGAGTTCCTCCATGAGATGAGGAAACTTCTGCTAAACTTGGTCCCTGGTGAGCCATTTGCCTTGGTGAAGGAGTTGGTCTGCTTTGACAACTCGATATAGCGGTATCCTTTGTTTTTGGGTGTGCTTGATGTGTGTATCTATGATCTGATCAATTCTGGCTTGTTCCATGCAGTCTAGATTTAACTCTGTTGGTGTGAGTTGTTCTGCCATGTCGGATGTGCCTAGTAGAGGTGGAAAGTAGGGCCGAAGGTGGTCCACATTGAACACTGGGTGCAAACCAAGGAATGGTGGAATGCTGATCTCAAAGGAATTTTCCCCTACATCCTTGGTGAGGGTGTACGACCCATATCGAAGCAGACGAAGCTTGCGGTGGGGTCTAGCTAGGCACTCCTTTTGCAAATGCAACCACACTTTGTCGCCCACTTGGAAGTTGTGTGGCACCCGATGTTGATCATGTCGTTGCTTGTACTTAGGATTGGATCTGTCCAAGATGTCATTAACCTGTTGGCGGATGTGTTGAATGTGCTCAATGAAGTTGTTTTCCTTATCCGCCTCAAAATGGACATGAGCTGAATCTTCCTGTGTAGCCACAAATGGCATGGCTATGTCAATGGGACATAGTGGTTGGAATCCCAAGCCCACTTGAAAGGGGTTGTGGCTAGTTGAGCTATGGAGAGCCCGGTTGTAGCTGTGTTGTACATAGGGGAGCCTCTCATCCCATGTGTGTGGATGCTTTGAATTGTACATGCGCAGAATGTGTATGATCATCCGGTTGACGACCTCTGTCTGGCCATCAGTTTGCAAATGGAAAGTTGTGGACTTGGTGAGCTTGGTGTCCAACATCGACCAGTAGCTAGACCAAAATGTATTGAGGAACCTATTGTCCCGATCTGAGATGATATACTGTGGGATCCCAAAGTGTACCCACACTCATTCAAAGAAGAGTTTAGCAGTGGCTTTTGCTTTGATATTCTTCTTGCAAGCCATCATAATGGACATCTTCGAGAATTGGTCGATGACCACAAAAACACAGTCATTTCCATGCTTAGTAGAAGGAAGGACCGACATGTAATCCATAGAGATGGATTCCCAAAGTCGACTAGGGGTAGGAAGTGGAGTATAGAGTCCTTGTTTCTTGATGGTCAGTTTGGCAATGGCACAAGCAATGCAGGATTTGATGTACTTCTCGACATTTTGTCAAAGGTTCGGCCAATAGAAATACTTTTGCAGTACTGCCACGGTTTTCTCGACCCCGAAATTCCCAGCGACTCGACTGTAGTGCACCTCCCAAATCATCTTGGCACGCTCGCTTGAAGGAACACAAAGGTGTCCCAAGTGACAAAGCAGGGCATCCTGGAGATGAAAATTGGGAACTTGCTTACCCTCCATAAGTGTATTGTATGTGTGGCCGAATTCTGGATCACTTGTGTAGAGAAGTGGCCAATCGGAAGTCTCATACCCACAAGAGTTGAGCACAGTGGTTAGCGCCACAATGGGTGGTCGACTGAGGCAGTCTGC
The DNA here is from genome assembly GCA_009831015.1 of Picea engelmannii. NCBI lineage: Eukaryota > Viridiplantae > Streptophyta > Pinopsida > Pinales > Pinaceae > Picea > Picea engelmannii. Next base: position 1,046,652 of record ML778861.1, on the reverse strand, counting down.
AACATTATTGGTGTTTCCTTTTTTGTACTTAATGTTCAAATGAAACGGTTGCAGGTATGTGGACCACTTCTGATGGCGATCGTTTTGCAACTTCCCTTGTGTCTGTATGAACTACAGGGGTCGATGGTCTGTGTGGATGACCGTTTCCTTTCCCAAAATGTAATGCTTCCATTGCCGACAAGCCTGCACAATGGAATACATTTCTTTGTCATAAGTGGGATACTTCCGGACTGTGTCGGAAAGTGTCTCACTGCGATATGCCACTGGATGCCCATGTTGAGTAAAGACTGCCCCAATAGCATAGTCAGAGGCATCTGTCTCGATCTCAAATGGTTGTTACAAGTCTGGTAATGTGAGCACTGGTGCAGAGCAGAGGCGATGTTTCAACTCCCCGAATGCCTTCTGTTGAGATTCAAACCAAAAGAATTTTGCTTTAGCTCCTCCCTTGGTGACTTGACTCAAGGGCCAAGTGATATGAAAGAATCCCAACACAAACTTGCGGTAGAAATTAGCAAGACCTAAAAAGATGCGGAGCTCTATTAGGGTGGCTGGGGCTGGCCAATCCCGAATGACTTGGATCTTTGTTGGATCCAAATGCATCCCCCGCTCATCAATAATGTATCCCAGATATTGAACCTGGGTTATGCCAAAAGTGCATTTCTCCAAATTGGCACACAACTTGTGTTACCTCAGTGTTTAGAGGACCTGTCGGATATGGTGGAGGTGCTCTTCCCAAGTCTGGCTGAAGATCAGAATGTCATCCAAGTACACCACTACAAATAAGTTTGTGAATGGCTACAGGATGTCTTCCATTAGCCTCATGAAGGTTGCAGGGGCATTCGTCAACCCGAAAGTCATGACCAACCATTTGAAAAGGCCCTCCTTGGATTTGAATGTAGTCTTCCACAAATCAGAGGGTTCGATTGGTACCTGGTGATACCCAGACTTCAAGTCGATCTTGCTGAAATATTTTTCCCCCTTGAGTTGGTCCAGAAGGTCATTAATCTGTGGGATCAGGTACCTATTCTAAACAATGATCTTGTTCAGTGCCCGATAGTCAATGCAAAGTCTCCAAGTCCCATCCTTCTTCTGCACCAATACGATCGGGCTCCCACAAGGCGATGAACTTGGTCGGATGTGACCTTTCCGCAACAACTCCTGAATCTGCCTCTTGATTTCGTCATTCTCCAGGATAGAGCGCCGGTAGATGGGTCCATTGGGCAGCGGTGCACCTGGGGTCAGATCGATGGGGTGATTGACTTGGCAGTGTAGAGGCACCCCTGCGAGGGAGGTGAAGATGTCCTCGTACTCCTCCACTACCTTATCCATCTGTTGTTTTCATGAACTGGGGCCTTGTCTGGATGTCATGGCCACAATCTTCCACTTTCCCTAAGGGTGGATCATCAGGAAAACAAATTTCCTGGTTTTGGAAATGAGCTTACTGCATTGTTTTGCAGTAACCAAAGAGATGGTGGTAGGCGGTGCTATCTCCGGTATCCTGTATAGCTTATTGCCCAAAGTGATAATAATAGCACGAGGCCTGGACTCATACAAAGCATGTCGCTTCCACAAGTACGGTTGGCATAATAATACATCAGAAACATCAAGAGGAGTAATGTCACATAATACCTTATCCATGAAGGGCTTGATGTTGTAGGGAAGGCGACATTGTCGACTGATGAGGAGGTCCCATCCTTGGTGCAACCACCCGATGGTGTATGGTTGTGGGTGTGCTGTGGTCGGCAAGCCCAACTGCTTCATGACCTCTACCAAGATGAGGTTCTTATGGCTTCCGCTGTCGACAATGAACTGCAACGGGGAACTGTTTACCCTATCTTGGAATGGAAGAGACGCTCTGCCTCCTCTGGGTCTTTTGGTTCCTCCTTCTGGATCTTCATGGTGGCAACAATGGCATTGGGCTCCGCATCGATAATCTGCTTCCCCCCTATCATTCCCCTTGTCAGGTTCTGATTCAGAGTCGGAGCATGCATCCAATTCAAAAGCCTTCAACTCAGCTACCAGTGACTGCTTGGCCCGACACTCACTTGTGTTGTGAGTGGAGCTCTTATGGAACTCACACCACTTTTGTGAGTGGAGCTCTTATGGAACTCACACCACTTCCCCGTGTCCTTTTTTGGCTTCGTGGTGTTGTTCTTTTCTTGTGGATTTGGCGGTTTTTCCTAGGCTGCCCCGCCTTGGCTTGGTCCTTTGTTTTACGGTTTGGGAGTACCTTTCCCGTGCTTCTGATTTGCAGACCCAAAGTCTCGCTTCTTCTGTTTGAACTTCTGCTCAATCTTGGCAGCATATCGGTATGCCACACCAAGTGAGGAGATGTCGAGGAACTCCATTTCCTCCTGAATGTATCTGTGCAGACAACTGCAGTACTTTAACACCAAATGTTTCTCTGAATCTTTGATACCCAACTTTGTACGTAGGGTATGAAACAGATTCATCATCTCATGCACATCTTGGTCCCTTTGCTGCCGCAACGTAGTCCATTGTATGTATTTGTCCTCATAGCTCCCCATGGGATAATATTGTTCCTTGATGGCATCTCGAAAAGAATTCCAAGTGGGTGAATCCAAGAACAAAGAGGGTTCTCCCTCGCCCTCTTGCTCCGAGTAGGTTTCCCACCAGTCCTTGACATGGGGGGCGGCTTTGAGGAGTGCGAAAATAATCTTTTCTCGGTTGGAAAAGTCATGAACCGAGAAATATCCTTCTAACATATTCAACCATCTATCTACAACATCTGCATCTATTTGTCCTTCAAATATGGGAATGTCAAAGTTTACTTGTACCTTAAAAGGAATGGCACCTCCAGACTGGCTTCTGGATGTCGATGCACCGCCAGTCGGAATCCGTTGAAGAATCTAGGCAAAGTTGTCCATCATTGCGTTCCTTTGTTTCTCGAGGGCCTCCTCGAGCAACATTTTGATAGGATCTCCTGCTCCCTCATCTTTATTTTCTTCCCCCATGGGCGGTCGTTAGGGTTTGCGAGGATGAGCTTGCAAAGGTTCAACCAGATCGAGCCCCAACTCCTTATACCCCGATCTCGTTGGGGACATGCAAAGAAGGATCGAGAATGAGAAGACCACTCTGATACCATTGATCTGGATTTATGTAGGAAAACAATGAAATAAAAAAATACACATAAACACAAAGATGCAGTGGAAATAGGATTTCATTTAATTAATAACAACTGACTAAAATATGCTTACAGACAGAATGGAAATAAACTAGCTAGGGCGCTGGTAGCTTATCTCTGAGAAGAGATGTGGCTGCTACTCGCATCCGTGAGAAGATGATTACATTGAGGATCTGAAGGCCCTTTTACAATAAACGAGAATGCCAAAAGTCCTAGACATCCAAAAACCTAACCCTGGGAGATGAAGCGCCAAAAGTCATGTGGGCCCCGTTTGGGTAAGTTGGCGCATCAACTTCCCGGGGTCGTAACTTTTGCATACGATCTCTGCTTTAGGAATATGATAGCTCGTTGGAAAGATCGATTCGAGGCCTACAATGCTTGAGACAAAATAACATCACTATATGCAATTTTGTGAGAGCAACATACCCAAAAAAATATCGTTTAGGGCCTCAAAATGGCCCTGGAAGTTCAGGACCCAAAAAAACTGCTAAAAATAGTAAACTGTGCGAAAACTGAAAAACTGAAAGAAGCAATGGTGGGGGTCCAAGTGGAATAGGTGGGTGGCCACCAATATCCACCTCGATCATCTAGACCGTTGATTTTTCCACATCCATGAAGTAGTGGGAGAGTGCCCGATGTGGGACATATCTGAGCCATTAGATCTTTGCTAGAAAAACTTGACAGTCGTTGGATTTATTAAGAGATGCATGAGGGTTAAGCCCTCGTGAACAGGAGGTCGAAAGTCCTGACGAGAGGCGTGGCCATTGGGATATCGACATTCATGAAATCGGGAGTCACGATGACATGAGGTCGAGAATTTTCATAGTGAAAATCTTGGAATCAATATGAGTCGTCCATCATAGGAGGACACGTGGGCAAGATCGGGAGCCCATTGGCATTTTGGAGATCGAAGGGACAAGATGCCGGAATATTTCAACAACGAAAACTCCAAAATCGCCAGAAGTGATTAGGACCGTCCATCTTAGGAGGATGTGTGGTGACAATCGAAACATTCGGGAAAAGTCCCGAAAGGAAAGTCATCCATCAAGAAATCGGGAATCCCATGGACAAGAAGTCCATATACTTTGAAATTGCGAAGTCCGGAATCCCAACAAAGTGAAAAGTGTCCATTGTAGGGCCAACTGTCATTATATCGGCATATCGGGATTTAGCGGACCGCGAATCCTGAGGATGAGTACATTTCGGCATTGGAAAGTCCGAAAACCCAACAAGAGATAAGGCTGCGGTCTTGTGAGATAGTGGTCACGTGGGCCAGGAGTTTATCCAGGAGCGCTATCATGTAAGGGACCATATCGATGAATTGGCTCATCGGAGATCGGGGATTCAAGAGAACAGGGAACTCTTGACATCGAGGATCACAAAACCCCGAAACCCAAAAGTATATACATTTCCCATTGTGGAAAGAGTAGCGGTCGTATGCAAAGGCCATGACAGGGAAAGAAGGACCTGTGGATCGGGTTTTGATAGAGATTCCAGCAGGGAATCGAATGAGCCGCTTCGACTCGTGAACTGATTGAACGATCCTGTGAGCGGACGTGCTTGGGAGCGCGACTGCATGACTTTCCATATCAGAATTTGGAGATTTGAATGACGAAGAGTCTTGGAGTCGTTGCATTTCAAACTCCCAAGTATCGAAACCCTAAAAGGATTCATACCATTGGATTAGGGGAGGCTTACGACCGTTGATCTCCCTTTGCAGGGAAACTTTGGAGACCTCAGAAGTTTTGGGGATTTGAATGGGGAAAGGTAGAAGTCAGGTATCGTGACTCCCCAAATCGCGAAAAGTCGATAAGCTCTTGGATGGATTAAGTGAGTGGACACCGTATAGGGTCACATAGACAAGACCCCAAGAGAGAAACTTGCCCCTCGCTAGCCCCGTTGGGGTTTGGCATTTCGTTGTTTCAAGCTTCGGGGTTTGCAGAGTCGAATTTCTCGACGTTCCGGTAGCACTGAGTCACGAAGTGAGAAAAGATGTCATGCTAATTCGGCCCATAGTCATGAACTACAATCATATGGAGGTGGAAAAAGAAAAGGAAAGAGATAGCCCACGCTAAGCCTCGTAGGACTTCGGGATTTCTCATTGTTGAGAAATCAACAAAAAAGTTTGATTTGCGTAGTAGGTATGTGACAAAGTGGTATCAGAGCATGGTTACAACACTCGGCCTGATTGGGCTCATGCACGAGTTGCACATAAGCTCCGTTTGAAGTACTCCTACGAAGAGTAACCCCTAACGTAACTCTCTTGTCCAGGATTAAAACTTGGAAACGAGAACCCGACTATGTATGCATGTGAAAGAGTTATAAATTATGCACAAATTATAAAAATGTATTTAACTCTTGACTAATAATCCAGCGTTTGTATTTTCACTCAAGCAGATGATCAGTCATGGGAATCTATAGACGCAGAGTATGGTGACTCACCAAGAGGTGGGAGAAGGCTCCCACAACAGAAACGAAGAGTCTGACAAAAGAAGAGCAATAGGAACCCCTCCATACCTAGCCAAGACTGTGAGGAGTCTCATGGTTGAATTGCAAAGCTACAAGGGCAACAATGAAAGGATGATGAAAGAACAAGAAAAGCAAACCGAAATTAATGCAGTTTTACTGCAAAGCTTATCCAACCTACAATGACAAATGCAACATGAACCTGAAATGCAAAATCATTGTCGTGTCAGTGGCCATACTAAGAGAAGCACATCAAGAAAGGTCCACCCCAGAGGTAAAGGACTAGTGCTAGACGATTCCACTGAGAAGGAAGCTGGTGATTCAGAAGGCTCTTCCAGCAGCAGGACCAGTTCCTATTCTCGAAGAAAACAAAAGAAGCAAAAAACTTCCAAGGGTCATAAATTTGAGGAATTCAGAAAGGCCAAACCTCCCTCCTTCGACGGTGAGATAAAGAAGGGAGAGGAAGCTGAGGCCTGGCTACTTGGACTGAAGAAATATTTCAGAGTCCATGATTTTTCATAAAATTTGAAGGCCCGAGTGGCCACTTTCAATCTGAACGGAAAAGCTTCCATCTGGTGGGAAGATCTTAAGAACATGAAAGGGGTCTGCGAGGAGGACCTGTCTTGGAAACCGTTTGAGAAGTACTTCCGGAAGAAGTATTTGTCGGAAAGATATTTCGATGAGAAGGTTAAAGAGTTTTATGAACTCAAACTAGGGAAACTCACTATAGAGGAATATGTCAACAAATTCCTCGACTTATAGAGATATGTACCCTACATCAAAGCAGAGAAGGCGAAGGCGCAACGCTTCATCAGTGGGCTATCCAAGGAATACCAGAACCGAATCGAATTCGACAAGCCAAAGACCTTAGAAGACACTATGCGAAAAGAAACATATTGTCATGAACAATATGGACATTGGGCAGAGTCTTATGGAGACTGGAAATAGAAGAGTGGTTTGAGATTTCAGAGAAAGGGGATCAAATCCTCAGAATTTAAGAGCTACAAGAAGAACCCTAGAATGAACTTTCCAACCCAGAGTGTACTCTAGCAGAACTTTTCCTCGGTGGATGGAAATAAAACTTCTGGACCTATACCAGTGAAGACTAATAACCCAAAGAAAGAACCTCTGAAATGCTAGGGTTGCGGAGAAGAGAATCTCCTGATAGATTGTCCACACCGACAATAGAACAGTCGAAAAATTTATAACATTCAGGAAGCCACCACAGTCAATGATGTGGCAAGGAGTGTGACACAAATTTATGCAGCCTTGGATAATAACCAAGCTAACCACCGAGCTTTAGTGGTGGAAATAGAAGGTATGATTTTCAACCATCTAGTGTCTTTTTTGATTGACCCTGGTTCAAATTTGAGTTATATAGCCCCTAGAGATGTTGATAAGTGTAAACTACAGCCACATAAGCAAACCAAGCCATGGTTGGTACAGTTAGCCACTGGCAGTAAAAGAAAGGTAGTAGAGGTCATACCAACCTGCCAATTAATGTTGGGTGAATTCCCCACCCAAGCAACCCTTAATGTATTACCCCTGGGATCATACGACCTGTTGATTGGTATAGACTGGCTTGCCGCTCATAAAGCCAAACTGGATTGTTACCATAAAACCTTAGAATGTGTGAGCAAAGAAGGAAAAAGGATTACCCTCCAAGGGATCCGAAAACCGGTCTCGGTGAGACAAATATCAGCCCTGCAAATGAGAAAGTATTGCCGAAAGGGATGTCCCCTATATGCAATACAGGTGTTAAAAACAATCGAAGGTGCTAAACCAAGCCCTGACGATCACCCTATTCTAAGGGAATATAGATATGTGTTTTTGGAAGAGGTACCGGGTCTACCTCCAAGAAGAGACATTGACTTCTCGATAGAACTCGCACTAGGAGCGGTGTCGGTGTCTAAGACACCCTACCGGATGAGCACACCTGAGTTAGTTGAACTCAAATTGCAATTGAAAGAGATGATGGATAAGGGTTATATTCGACCCAGTGTGTCCCCATGCGGAGCACCAATCCTGTTTGTGAAAAAGAAGGACGACACCCTTAGACTGTGTATAGATTATAGACAACTTAATAAAGTAACCATAAAGAACAAGTACCCCTTTCCCAGGATCGATGATCTATTCAATCAGTTAGGGGGTGTGTCTATTTTCTCAAAAATTGACTTGAGGTTGGGATACCATCAATTCCCAATTAAGCGTGAAGACATCCATAAAACCGCTTTCCGGAAACGGTATGGTCACTATGAGTTTGTGGTAGTGCCATTTGGGTTAACCAATTCCCCTGCCACTTTCATGTGCTTAATGAACAATGTACTCAGTAAATTTTTAGATAAATTTGTACTAGTTTTTATTGATGACATATTAATCTACTCTAAGAATAGAGAAGAACATGAAGAGCATCTTAGACTTGTGCTGCAAGTGCTAAGAGAGCATCATCTCTATGCTAAATTCAACAAATGTGACTTCTTTCAAAAGAAAATACATTACTTGGGACATGTTCTGTCCGAGGAAGGGTTAGTAGTAGATCCTGACAAGATCAGGTCTATGATGGAATGGCCTACCCCAAAGGATGTCTCAGACATTAGATCCTTTATGGGATTGGCGGGATATTATAGGAGATTTATAAAAGGATTCTCCAAGATTGGTTTTCCAATCACTGCCCTCCAGAAGAAGGGGACAAAATTCCTATGGACACAACAATGTGAAGAAAGATTTCAAACCTTGAAACATCTACTAACCCATGCCCCTATGTTGAAAATCGTTGACCGAGAAGCTGACTTCCTTGTGTGCACAGATGCATGTACGGAAGGGCTCGGAGGAGTCCTTATGCAGGAAGGGAAGGTGATTTGCTATGAATCCTGAAAATTGAATGAACATGAGGTCAACTATGTGACTCATGATCTAGAACGAGCTACCATAGTGCATGCCTTAAAAATGTGGAGGCATTACCTCTTGGGAAGAAAATTTGTACTTATGACAGATCACTATGGATTACGGTATTTGTTTGACCAACCAAAGTTCAATGCTAGACAAGCTAGATGGATGGCCCTCCTTAGTGAATTTGATTTTGAAATCAAACACATCAAAGGGAAATAAAATAGGGTGGCCGATGCCCTTAGCAGAAGCATGAAAACAATTCACCTAGCAACAATGAGTACCTACGAGACAGATGTCAAGAACAGGGTCAGAAATGCAGAGGAGATAGATCCCTTCGTTCAAACTGTGACCTTGTACCTACAACAAGAACCCACTGGAGTAAAATATGAAGGCTGCCAGATGACCAAAGGAGGTTTTCTCACCTACGGAGATAGAATGTACATTCCAAATCCTGACGACTTGAAGAGGTTCATCATGGATGAACTACATAAAAGACCATACACTGGTCACCTAGGATACTAGAAAATGATCACTGCCACTCTGAAACAATTTTATTGGCCTGGATTGAAGAAAGACATAGCCAAATATTTGGCCCAATGTATAGAGTGTCAACAGGTTAAAGCAGAACATCGACACCCAGCAGGACTATTACACCCTTTACCCATCCCATAATGGAAATGGGAAACCATCTCCATGGATTTTGTCACTGGATTACCAACTTCAACCAAACAGAATGATGCCATTATGGTGGTGGTGGATAAACTGAGCAAGTCTTCTCATTTCATCCCCGTCAAATCAACCTGCAAGGTGATAGATATCGCCCAAATATTCATGAAAGAAGTGTTCTGATTGCACGGTATGCCGAGAGAGATAATATCTGACAAAGACACAAAATTTACTTCAAATTTTTGGAAATCACTGATGGCGGGTTTAGAGACCAAATTGTTGTTTAGTACCGCCTATCACCCTCAAACCAACGGACAAAAAAAAAGAGTGAATCAAATATTAGAGGATATGTTAAGGATGCATGTAATGCATCAACCCAAGAAATGGGAAGACTACCTACCATTGGTAGAATTCGCCCACAACAATGGCTACCAAGCATCCTTAAAGATGAGTCCCTTCGAGGTCCTCTATGGTAGGCCATGTAATACTCCAATCAGCTGGAGTAATCTTGTAAATAGGATTTCTTTTGGACCTGAAATGCTGAGAGAAATGGAACAACAAGTGACTCGGATAAAAAAAAATCCGAAGGTCGCTCAAAACCGACAGAAAAGTTATGCTGATCAAAAGAGAACTCCAAGAGAGTTCAAAATGGGAGACCATGTATATCTTAGAATTAATCCCAAAACGATTTCCTTGAAAATGGGAGCTTGTGCCAAGTTGGCACCCCGGTATTGTGGACCCTTTGAGGTTCTAGATAAAGTGGGACCTGTAGCCTATCGACTAGCACTTCCTCCCACAGTAAAAGCACATAATGTTTTTCATGTTTCATTACTGAAGAAATATGTACATGATGCTAATCATATAATTGACTGGTCTGTGATCCAGGTGGAACCGGAGGGAGAATTTCTACCAGAACCCCAATGCATATTGGACAGAAAGGAAACCCCACTCTGGAACCAAACCATTGCACAAGTCAAGGTGCAGTGGAAGCATTTTGGCCTAGATAAGGCTACATGGGAAATGGAGTATGCCATGAGACAGACATATCCAATTTTGTTTACTTCTATACATGCAATTCATGTTAGTATATAAGAACATCGAGGACAATGTTTCTCATAAGGGGGAGGGAATTGTAACACCCAGTTTCCCCCAGTTTGTAAAAATTAACTGGACTGGCCAAGAACTATGGAAAACTCATAAATGTGAATATGTGATGTAAATGGACCTTGAGGAAAAGGTCAATGAATGCAAATACCATTATGAATTTTATTGCAGGACTGCTGAGAGGGGATGTGCATAAAAAGAGACCACGATGGCCGTGGAAGGCACCTGGAAAGGTGGCGTTAACTTCCACCGAGAATTAATACCGTATTTGGACTCCACTGGCCCAGAGAACCAAAAACGGCTCACTAGCCCGAATTAAATGTCTCGCGGGCTGGTAGGTAGATGGATTAATGAGGGATGGGGAGGAGAACCGCCCATTCGTAGAGCCGTCAGGCCTGACCAACGCGAGAGTAATCGCACCACATGCAACCTCGCAAGAGGATAAGGTGTAGGGTAGAAGCGAGTGGGGGGAAGACACGAGGGGAGAAAACTTTGGCGATATGCAGAGTGAGTGATAGCAGAGAGGAAGGATTGCAACCTTCGCTCCTAGTCACTGGCAGACAGAGACGCAGTCTCACAACATCGTGGTCTTAGCTCGAGGGTTGCTAGTGGTAAATCCGTTGGGAGTCTCTAAGCCTATGTTTGGGTGGAAACGAGCACCCCTCTCAGCAGTTGCTTAACCCTAGTGTTATTTTTGATAAGTGTTTTGCCTCTGGCACCTTGAAATATATGTATTCTGATAATTATGCTCATAAGCTGTGAAACTGTGAATGTTTTCATTATAAGAATGTCTATGTGGTATTTTGATCAGTACTAGTAGTTGTATATGCTTATAATAGAAAAACCACGCATGGCTTATGTTGATAAATGAATTTAATTATGCATAAGTTGAACCAAGTCAGACTTCCAGTCCGTTCTCGAGAAGTTGTTTCCCCTTATCTGTCTCCAGGAATGCCCCAGAATAGATCTCTTCACAGAGATTCCCTCCTTGGAAAGGTTTACCAAGAACCTGGAAAAAGGAATTGAATGTGCAAGTATTAACAACCCTGTACGAGGAGGAATGACCCTCTTAACATCCTGAAGTAGCAACGTAGGGATAAGTATCAATAGACGGATGAGATTTCGTCGGAAGACCCATGGTCATTCACGACCGTTAGATTGACGAAAGAAACAAGGGCATTACATACCTTGCCCCTTTTCCTCTATCTTCGTGAATAGCGAGGAAATCAGGATCGTAGACCCCCAAGATCCATGACAAAATCTAGACCGTTGATTTTTCCACATCCATGAAGTAGTGGGAGAGTGCGTGACGTGGGACAGATCTGAGCCGTTACATCTTAGCTAGAAAAACCCGACAGCCGTTGGATATGTTAAGAGATGCATGAGGGTTAAGCCCTTGTGAACAGGAGGTCGAAAGTCCCAACGAGAGGCATGACCATCGGGATATCGACATTCATGAAATCGGGAGTCACGATGACATGAGGTCGGGAATTTTCATAGTGAAAATCCTGGAATCAATATGAGTCGTCCATCATAGGAGGACACGTGGGTAAGATCGGGAGCCCGTCGGCATTTCGAAGATCGAAGGGACAAGATGTCGGAATATTTCAACAGCGGAAACTTCGAAATCGTGAGAAGCGATCAGGACTGTCCATCTTAGGAGGACGCGTGGCGGAAATCGGAACATTTGGGAAAAGTCCCGAAAGGAAAGTCATCCATCGGGAAATTGGGAATTCCATGGACAAGAAGTCCATACACTTCGGAATTGCGAAGTCTAGAATACCAACAAAGTGAAAAGAATCCATTGTAGGCCCAACTATCATTATATCAGCATATCAGGATTCAACGGATCGTGAATCCTGAGGACGAGTACATTTCGGCATTGGAAAGTCCAAAAACTCGACAGGAGATAAGGCTGCGGTCTTGTGAGATAGTGGTCATGTGGGCCAGGAGTTTAGCCAGGAGGGATATCATGTAAGGGACTATATCGATGAATTGGCTCATCGGAGATTGAGGATTCAAGAGAACAAGGAACTCTTGACATCGGGGATCATGAAACCCCGAAACTCGAAAGTATATGCATTTCCCATTGTGGAAAGAGTAGCAGTCGTATGCAAAGGCCGTGATAGGGAAAGAAGGACCCGTGGATTGGGTTTTGATAGAGATTCCAGCGGGGAATCCAATGAGCCACTTCAGCTCATGAACTGATTGAACGATTCTGTGAGTGGACGTGCTTGGGAGTGCGACTGCATGACTTTCCATATCGGAATTCGGAGATTTGAATGACGAAGAGTCTTGGATTCATTGCATTTCGAACTCCCGAGTATCAAAACCCCGAAAGGATTCATACCGTTGGATCAGGGGAGGCTTATGGCCATTGATCTCCCTTTAGAGGGAAACTTTGGAGACCTCGGAAGTTTCAGGGATTTGAATGGGGAAAGGTAGAAGTTGGGTATCGTGACTCCCTGAATCGTGAAAAGACGATAAGCTCTTGGCTGGCTTAAGTACGTGGACACCGTATAGGGTCACGTAGACAAGACCCCAAGAGAGAAACTTTCCCCTCGCTAGCCCCGTCGGGGTTTGGTGTTTCGCTGTTTCAAGCTTCGGGGTTTGCAGAGTCGAACGACTCGACGTTCCAGTAGCACTGAGTCGTGAAGTGCAAAAATATGTCATGTTGATTCGGCCCATAGTCGTGAACTACAATCATATGGAGGTGGAAAAAGAAAAGGAAAGAGCTAGCTTGCGCTAAGCCTCGTAGGAATTCAGGATTTCTCATTGTTGAGAAATCAACGAAAAATTTTGATTTGCATAGTAGGTATGTGACAAGAGACCACTACAATCCATTCCGAACAATATGATTTAGCAACAAACTTGCAATGTCCTCAAGAATCCAATATGAAGAGATCCATTAAATTTCAAGTCAAAAACCACCCATTTTTCATAGGGAATGAAGAGTATTACAAAATTAGAAGAATGTTGAATAGAGAACACCAAGCAATTGTGAAAGACATTGCATACAAAAAACGTAGCAACATGCACACACCATTGTACTTATTCCTTACAGGTGGAGTAGGAACAGGCAAAACATTTACAACAAAGGTGATATTCCAAAGCCTTATCCGAATCTATGATGCATATAATACAAATGATCCTTTTAAACCTAAGGGCTTGATATTGGCATATACAGGTAAGGCAACATATAATGCAGGTGGGACAACAATCCATTCTGCATTACTAATGCCCTTCAACAAGTCACATTTTCTTCCACTTAGCAAAGAAACATTAGACACCTTATCAAAACTTTACCAAGAACTGCAACTTGTTTTCATAGATGAAGCTTCTTTGATTGGAAGTTGATTCTTATATTCCATTGAAAATCTACTAAGAAACATAAAACATGTACAAACCAAATACTTTGGAAACATTGATATGATATTTTGTGGTGATTTTTATGAAGCACAACCCATACAAGACTCTCTGATTTTTGAACCTATAATGAACAAGAAAAAAATAACACATGACTTTTGGAAATATAATATAAAATGTTATGAATTTCATACTACAATGTGCCAAAAAGATGAAAAATTCATTTTGATTTTGAATAAGATGCACACAAACAACTAAACAAGTGACGATTTGGCATATCTGAATAGAAATTGCATCTGACCTGCAACAAATGACCCAACATATCCTTATCTGTTTTACAAAAACAAAGATGTTGCAATGCATAACAAGTATATTTTATTGCTCATACCCAGAAATGAAATTTCAATTAAGGGGATTGATGAGGAAGAAGAGAACCATGGCAATGTGTCATACCATCAACATACAACTACTTTTCCCTCAGAAATTGTCATAAAATTAAACATGTTAGCTGAAATATATGCTTGCAACTATGATTCACAAGATGGCTTGGTTAATGGTGCAGATGGAATAATCAAGACCTATACCAAAATAGATAAAGTTGATGTAATATGGATCAAGTTCTATGATTCAAATATTGGACATCGACAAGCCAACAAGCTAGCTTATCTATATAGGCCAGAGATTTCCCAATATTGGATTCCAATACTACAAATAGAAAAACCAATGTCACTGACAACAACAAAAACTCAACAAAAAATCAGAAAACAATTTCCAATCCAACTTGCATGTGCACATACAATACATAGATCGCAAGGTTTAACCCTAGACAATGTTGCATTTGACCCTGCTGGGACAAAAATACATGGATTAGTATACATAGCTTTATCTCGTGTAAGAAACATAAAATCATCGTATTTGTTAAATCCTCTTACGAAGAATAACTTCAAAGTCAAACAAAAAGTCGATATCGAGATGCAACATTTACGTAATAGTGCAAAATAGAATCTAGAATATAATTATCACTCCATACACTCAAAATCATCCATCTCAATTCTTTCAATCAACACACGTGGCTTACATGCACATATTGTTGACATATGCAATGATTATGACACAATGCAATCTGATATTTTGTGCCTATAAGAAACATACATGACACTTTCCATGAACAATGAACACTTTCCAAACTTCATTTGCGTATCAAATTGCATTAAACATGGAGATATTATATTGGTCAAAAAACATATAACACTTTTAGAACATAGACATTTCGAACAATATAATGTAGAAGCTATGCTAGCAAACATAATCATTCATAGATTGCAAATCACAATACTAAACATCTATGCTATTCCACATGCAACTTTGACCAACATAATAGGCATCATTACAAAATCATTATGTACTTTACATCCAAATAAATTCATTATCATTCTAGGAGACTTCAATATTGACATGCTACAAAGTAATGAAAAAACAAAAAAAATGGAAAGCTACATGGCCAGGTATAATCTTCATTTCCTCTTGGACACAAAAAAACATTCGCAAAAGCCACTTATTGATCATATATGGTCAAGCATATCTAATCTACAATACAATGTATTCATATTAGATACATATTGGACTGATCACGATACCCTTTGTTTAGTACTTGAACTTTGTCATACATGTAAATAATATTACACATTAGCATATTTCCATATGCTTCCTACATATTTACAAGTTTTTTTTTCTCGATTGTCTATTGTGTAAAGCATATGTTCATATTCACATATTATTGATTTCTTTTTGTACTAGATTAAAAAATTGTGTCTCGCATGTCAACAGGTTGGTATACTCTACAAGTTATTGTCTAAAAAAAAATAAAATTCTATTGCATTTTACTAGAATTTATTTGCATAGCTAACTACTTTATTTACCGCAGAATATATTCAAACAACTATCGACATTATAAAAAACACACAAACAAACAAAAAACATGGCACAAGAAATGGAAAGGTACTTATTTCTAACTTTACTTATATTTTGTTGCTTCACATCTTCTTTATTCTTTGTTGATAGTATATGTTGCACATTGTTTTTTCATAGTAGTTTCTTTTGTTCTACATTTAATTTTATCCATTGCTAACAAAAATTATAATTATCATGTACAGGGTAGTTGAAGAAGAAACCAACATAAGTGAAACAAAAGAAGAAACTCAGCAAATCCAACAACGTTTTAGAAGGTATGTTCACAACAATAGTAAAGGAAATGTTTTCTTTATATAAAATGATATACATATATATGTCACTACTATATGAATGTGAATGCATGGAATTCAAATATGCTGTATGCTAACTATAGTAGATAATTAATTTTCAATGTAAAATGAAAAGGAAAATGTAAATCTTGAACTACTTAACGTAGGTTCTACTTAATCTCTTCATCTATATGACAAGACTAGAGAATGAATTGTTATTTCCTTGTTTGGATTGCTACAAATAATTTCTTGTACCCTAAATCAATTGCAATTATATCCTTAACCCGATTCTTGGAATTTTCATTCTTGACTTTATTTATAATTCAGTTATATCAATTAAATAACCAAGGAATATTGAAAATTGAAATTGCTACAATTGTTTGTATCTTGCTACCAATTCAATTATTATTGCCTTAATTTATTATAAGGAATGTTGTCACAACTATTCTACAAATAAGTAGTGAAAAGGGGAAAAACAATAAATGATGTTATTGATTGTGAATCAACAATGTCTTCGCAATGCGAACAAAATTTGCATGTTTGAAATTGAACCTCCAATGACAACGCTTCCATGGATACATAACATTGAGAATTCTTTTCTTATGACTAAGAGAATTCAACAACTAATATATACACTAGTTTTAGCATGTTTTCATGTTCATAACTTTTTCAATTGTATTGTTCTTTTGAGCCACTTAAACATGTTTTGAAAAAGGGAACTAGGAATTTATAGCTTCTTAGATCAAAATCACTCTACACAACATTGACAATAATTGTATATTTGGATCAAGTGCAAATGTAACAACTTTCAGATTTGACAATTTGGAAGTTTGTTGAATTCCTAATTGGGTCATTCCTTGCTATCGATCTTGAATAACATTTATCTTAGTCACTTTATGCTAGTACATATATATTTAAAATACTAATTTAAAATTTATCTCGATAGGCATTGAAAACAAAACCCTGGCTAAATCTTTCCATAAACAGAAAACATTATCAAACCTTTTTTACATTTAGAAAATATGCATATAGACAATATTTAGCCAGACTTATTGTGTAATAAGTATCATTGTCCCAAAGATATGTTCATGTTCTTGTATTATGTTTTCTATAGTATATGTCTATTATATTATGTTTATTGATGTTTTCTATTATTCTCTATTCATTAATGCTTCTATGTACAATGTCAACTTGACCACTATACTTATATTATATGTCTATTATACTATGTTTATTGATATTTGCTATTATACTCTATTCATCAATGCTTCTATGTACTATGTCAACTTGACCACTATAACTTTCCTGATCCAAAGAAGAAAAAATGCAAAGAAATTTGTGTTGTTCTTGCTCTTTTATTGAATTCCCTTCAAAATCATCAATCATTCAACTCAATTCTTCCTTGCTTGCTCATGCTCTTTATGTGACAATAATTTGAAGATAACTTAAAAATCCTCTTTTCTTCCATCTTATTTATCTTGTGCTATCTAGTAATAACCCCCATCATAACGAGGGGCAACAACACTAGCTTAAAGTATCAAAAGCATAATCATTTGATCAATTTTCCCTTAATAAAATTTAGTTTAATGATTAAATAACTTTTATATTCATAAATTATCCTCTAATCTTCCTTTGCTTTCATATTTTTACAATAACAACTTATTATTAAACTCCATTATTCTCATTTTGATGTAACATATCCCTTCTCATTGTAAAAACAATCTTTTTAATCTTGCAAAATACTATTCGTTCTCTTGTCTTAAGAAGTTGATTAGCCTTGCCTTCGCAATTACAATTAACAACCACAACCTACATTATATATAATGATATTGGACACAAGAATGTAAATGCATGTTGATTGATTTCTCTATATAATCACTTTGGTGAACATCTGTACTATACAATTGGTAATATAAACTAGCTCCCTACAATAGTTTCAATATTTTTTATTTTGCCACGATGAACTTGCATTATGTATATGCATCTATGTATATATCTAATATCATGTGTATGCTTCCTATGTATATATCTAATATCATTATGTGTATTATACCAAAGAATAATATCTACGCTCTTTTCCTATGAAAATTCCTTAGTTCCTTTTATAGCCTTGGGAAATCCCATATTCAATTCACCATAATGGTTTGTTTAATGTTCTGAAAATATCAAATTTCACCATAATTGTTTGTTTGATGTTTTGAAAATATCAAATATAGAAATATTTTCAATAAACATTTCTTATTATCATAGTCTTTAGCAATGCATCATTACTTTTCATTTTCAAACTTTCCTAGCATATCACAAAGCAATTTTATCATGCATCTGCAATCAACATTCTTGTATTGTATAATATACTATATACTCATACGTATTGCATATTTTATGTACATATCTCCGTACCAAAAAAATAATGTAAATGTGCAAGGTGTATATTGATATGAAAAATAATAAAAAATATGTATTATCTATACTTTCTTTTTACATGCTAAATATTCAAATGTTTAAACTAGGAGAAGTTGGACAAGTGAAGGAAGTATTGGCACTCAAGCATCACAAACAACACAAGAACAAAAAATTAGTTGTTAATAGACGGATACATTTTTTAATTAAAAAACAAATTTTTAATAATTAAACGTGCGTCAAAATTGAAAACTTGTCTTCCTTATTTTATTATAATTTAATTAAAAATAATCAAATTTAAAGTATTAATAAAGAATAATATCTTAACTACAATCAAAATAAAAATATAACCATAGGGATTGGGTTGTCATTTTTGCAACTATATGAAATATGTTATTTTCAGAAAGGATTTCACAATAATTAATCTTTACTCATTTTTTTCACTATAACAAGTTAAAACAAGTGGCGTTCCTTATGCTTTGTATATGTAGCTATGAAAGTCAGATTGATTAGTATATATTGAGTGGGTTTAATAGTAAAGAACATTTGTTTCTTCCTAGATGGTCATAGGTTCAAATTCAGAGGAGATAGGGCATGCACACCTTCGTAGACTTTAACACTCAAGTAATTAACAAAAATCAAATGAAAGAAAAAAAACATTCCAACTAGACATGCATATTAATAAAAATCATACTATCAAATAAATTTGAATTTTGAAACTTAAGAGCCAATGGTGATGTGATACATAGTGCCAGATTTGAGAGGTCGTGAATGGTGATGTGATACGCAGTGCCAAATTTGAGAGGTTGTGGTAGGCATTGGCACAAATTGCAAGTGTGCTACACATGGTTTACAGTTAAATAACCATGCATACATGCATAAGCTAAAGAAACTCCACTCATCTCTAGCCATAATCAACTTCCTATTCTCTTTGTATATATTTTGCATATCTTTCTCGACATTCTACATAGTTTGTATCATTATAATGTATTTAACTATTAATCCATTAAAATTTCCCTCACTTGGATAGTTTCTATATATTGAAATCAAATTGTAGATCTAGTTTAGAAACCATGTCCTTATAAAACCAACAAATGATCCCAACAATGGGAAAAAATATTGGGAGGGAGACTTTGAATGCTCTTAGAGAATTCACCTCTAAACAAGCTTGGTCATCCTTGAAAGACCTCCATCTCTTTGGAGACCAAATCTTGAATATATGGGAATTATAGAAGAAAAACACAATATGTTGTATCTGATATAACCATGATCTGATCCAGATTGGATCATTATATAATTTTTCATCTATCTCACTATTTTTTGGGTGAAAATATTGGAGGAATCAACTTGCAAGGCCATTTCAACAATTGGTTCAAATTTGAAAATTTGGGTCCAAAAAACAGTCAGAAATATTATGAATCTATTTTGAGGTATCAAACGACCTTTTTTTTCTCCAAAAATTACTATCGAGGAAGATTATATATTCTACAAGTTGATACCTTTCCAATGGCGCATATCGTTCATCAATCAAAGTTCATATGAGAAAGTTATGCCTCCTGCAAGTTGATCTACCATAATGATCACCATGGTGTGAGTGGATT
The DNA here is from genome assembly GCA_009831015.1 of Picea engelmannii. Classification (NCBI taxonomy): domain Eukaryota; kingdom Viridiplantae; phylum Streptophyta; class Pinopsida; order Pinales; family Pinaceae; genus Picea; species Picea engelmannii. The sequence goes on along the minus strand of ML778861.1, from coordinate 1,026,775 downwards.
CCACGTCAACCTCCATTACTTAGACATGTGGGGCTATCCATGTTGTGGATTTTCTAAAAACATTCTAAAAGGTCCAAAACCTCGTCACAATTGAAGGTTGAGGAAGTAAAAAACCTATCCCTAGATGGCTATCGGGATATTTTAAAAACCAACCACTAGGAAGAGAGGGGTTTCCATTATTTTTCATTGTATCTTGTTCCATAGAAAAGAAAACATCTGAGAGTGGTATTCTATGAGCATAACATAGGAGGATAGATTTTGTAGTAGCCATAGAGGACAGAGGTCAAAGGAAACTCCATAGAGAGTGCCTCTTTCTTTGTACTTGCCTCATTTCTTTACCAGAGAAAAGAGAGCAAAGTACCCTCCCCTTATATCTGGTTTTTCTCCTGTAGTGGTTTTCCCAGGTCATGTATTGTGTTTATTTGTGGATGGTGTGAATTTGTTTTACTATTTTCTACTTTTCTGCATTTTATCTATTTTATGAGTAATTAAATATTCTGGAGATCTAAAGGAAATTAACCTTAATAGTAAAGATTTCAATATTTTATTAGATCTGTTGCAACGAAATATCCACGACATTTCACATATCATGATCAATACAAAAAATTGGAAACCTTGTTAGTCAATACTATGGAGGGTTTGAAAGCAATACTCATCAAATAGTTATTCCATAGATGTCAACATTAATCAATAAGTGATAGAATTAGCAGAAGTTTTATTGTGAAAATGAAATGCACAATAAAGGAAGGAGAGGAAGGTTATAGAATTGCTTGTTAATAGTGACAATTTCAAAGGCATGGTCAAGAGAATGGGGGAGGGAAATATCTTTATAAATAGTTTTATAGAGAAGTCTTAGAGTATGTTGCAACAGATGACACATATCATCACATTTGTAGATCTTTTTGTGGGAAGGTAATGTTTTTGTAAATATTTTTACAAAGAGGGTTTAAAGTATGTGGCAACATATGACATATATTACTACATTTTGTAGAGCTTGTTGTTGGAATCTCCTTTAATGAGTCTCATTAACATGACATTTATTTTGTAGAATAGTTCTTTGGAGCAAGATGCACTTGGTAAGTTGTTATTATTACTATATTTTAAAGTAAGTTGTCAAATTCAAATAACATAGATAAGGTTCACCTAGGTTACCTTAAGCATTTTAATATATTTATTTTAAAAAATTTCCGATTCATTTCAGATTTTAGAAAAATAATATTATGTTATGAGATATGGCCTAACTACGTCAAATTCGAGCAGTATCAAAATTTCCTATTGTTGAGCATCCAACACCATTATTTTTTCAAAATTTGTAATGTTGATTTTTTATATTTTTAAATTGTGAAACTCATTACATCCTTAACATTACAAGGCCTCCCGTTAGTGCTAGGTACAAGCATCTTAAAATGATCAAACAACTCCTTTTTTTTAGACTATAGATCTTAGTCTGTACTAGTGCAACATACAACATATTTTAAAAATAGGTAAGTCAAAAAAATGTTATAGTATAAATAAAAGAGGTATGGATTTTAAGATTCTTATATATGTCAAGACAAAAATATATTAAAAATAGTAAACAATATTGATAAGAAAAAAATTGTATTTTTGGAATGTGCATATTCCATTATATATGTGTATGTAGTTTCATCAATAATGGATTTGTGTAGCCTAAATAAAAATAACACAAAAAATAAAGGTATTTAGAGGTACTCAGAAAAAATCAAGTTTAATGTATTTGCATCCCAAACCACAAGGTTTTTCATGCCGAACCAAAAAAAAATCATGCAAGTTATCACTCCTGACAAAACAATTTTGAAATCAAAAGAACACACACACCAGGAACGTGTGCATGTTGTAGACTGCACATATGCTTTTGTGCATGCATATTCCTCTTACTACCTCCTCCCCCTTTACTTCTATTTCCCCACTCCATCATTTCCACGTCCCGTTGTCTCACCTATCTCCCTCCCCTAACCATCCACCCTTTTCCTCCTACCACCTCCACCCCCCCGCTTTGTCTATCCTACACCAGCCCCTCATACCCACCTCCCCTTATCTCACCTATCTTCCCCTCTTCTCACCCATCCCCTTTTTCCACCCATACCCATACACCTTCCCTCTCTAATAACCTCATCTCCAAAAACCTTCATCTCATCCACCCTATCTACCCATCATTTCCACCCTCCTCTTTCGCACCACATCCCCCCTTCCCCTATTCCAAACCCTCACCTCTTCTCCAACACCTCCTTTGTCTTGCGTCACCCTCCCCCTTCAACTATTCCTCCTATCCTTCATGGCCACCATTTCCCATCCCCTATGCATATACCCTTCACCTTTTCTCACCTCCTCCCCCTTTTCCCCTCTCACCCCACACCCTCATTCCCACCTCTCCTAGTCTCACCTATCTCCCTCTCTTTTCCACCCTTTCTCTTTTCTTCCCATGCCCATCAACATTCCCTCCCTTATCACCTTCTCTCCCAATACTCCAATGGATTTTACCTCCTTTCCTTCATTCCCACTACTCCCCCTCCCTACCCATATTCCCTTTTCCTCTTCTCACCTCCATACCCAACCACATCTCCCCTTCCCCTTTATCCCTTCATTGGCTCTACCCCTCCTCACCATTCATCTCGTTATCCCCTACACCTTGGCTCTTTCATCCTTTACTTTATTGATCCTTCACCACTTCTCACCTCCTCCCCATTTTCCTCTCTCATCCCACCCCCTCATGCTTTCCTCCCTTTGTCTCAAACTATATCCCTCTCTTCTCTGGCTCTCCCTCACCTCCTCTCCTCCTCCAACTCCATCCTAACTCACCATATGCCTTTGATTCTTCCCCATTTCCTATAGATACATCCCCATATTCTCCTCGAACACCAACTCCCTCTTCCATTAGACCCTTTCCTGCACCCTATCCACCTTCATGTTGGGGACATAGCCACCCCTTGGAGGTGAGAGAGGGAGAGAGAGGTAAAGAGAGAGAGAGGGGGGGAAGCACATAGAAGGGAGGGGGGTGAGGGTGAGAGAGAGGGTGGGAGGGAGAGATATATTTGGGGGTCTTGTTTTGATGGAGAGAGGAAGGGATATATTAAGACAGGAATGGAGAGGGAGGAAGGTGGAGAGAGAGGGGGAAAAGAAAGAGAGAAGGAATGGAGAAGAGAGGGGAAGATGGAAACACATACAGAGAGAGAGGGATAGAAACGGAGAGAGAGAGAGTGATGGGGTATATGGAGAGAGAGAGAGAGAGAGAGAGAGAGAGAGAGAGAGA
>ML778861.1:1012386-1023414 GCA_009831015.1 Picea engelmannii | reverse complement strand
GAGGGAGTAGGGGTGGAGAGAGAGAGAGAGAGAGAGAGAGAGAGAGAGATCATGGTGGGAGAGAAATGGGGGAGAGAGGGAGGGAGTGACATAGGGGTAGAGAGAGAGAGAGTGAGAGGGAGGCAAAGTGAGAGAGAGAGTTAGAGGGAGGCAAAGTGAGAGAGAGAGTGAGGGGGTATAGAGAGGGAGGAATATAGAGAGGGAAAGAGGGAAAGATAGTGTGATACAGAGAGAGAGGGAGGAATATAGAGAGGGAAAGAGGGAAAGATAGTGTGATACAGAGAGAGAGGGAGGAATATAGAGAGGGAAAGAGGGAAAGATAGTGTGATACAAAGAGAGAGGGAGATTTTTGGAGAGAGAGAGAGAGAGAGAGATTTTTGGAGAGAGAGAGAGAGAGAGAGAGAGAGAGAGAAATTGAAAGAGATAAAAGGGGTAAGAGAGAGAGAGTGTGATAAATAGATAGAGTGTGGTAGGGAAGCAGGTAGAGATTGAGAGGGAGAGAGAGAGAGGGAGGGAGAGAGGGATGGACAGAGGGAGAGGGGGAGTGAGAGAGAGAGGGGGGTAATTGATGTTGGGTATGTGTTATATTCTTTGGATGTGTGTGTGTGGTGCATCAGATTCGACAACTGCATCTGACGATCTCTATAGTAGTGTAATTTGTGTCATTTGTGTCGAGCACTTTTCTAGGGGGAGCAGGTATGCCCCCCCTTGGTTACACGCAGTGTTTGAGGCAACACCCCCAAAATTTTTTTTTGGGTGGATTTTGTTATTTTTAGTGGTTTTCTAAATTAATCCTGGATTAAGGGATTAGGGTTTTGGTATCTACGGCATACCTAAAATCACTATATATATTTGATGGTGAATGGTTAAATTCGATATAATGAATATAAGAAAGGTTTTCCCGGTTGAGGGTTTCTAGTATAAAATCTCTATGTACTCTGTGTATGAGCCATTCATTAAATTTTGTTTTGCTTAAGAATATATATGCATTGCTTTACTTCAAAGGTTTATAACTTACATGTGGTATCATAGATTGTTTTTGGCTTCAGAGGGATGACTTTGTTGTTTAGGGTTTGGCTCGGTCTTCATAGATCAAGTTTATCTTGGGTCTGTGATAAACCTGGGTTTAGTGGGAGCTTTTGCGGTGGAGATTCGAGTATAGAAAGAGGAATGGAAAGCTCATCTAGAATCTAGATGGAGAAGTTCAATGGTAAAAATTTTGAGCTATGGAATCTCAATATGGAGGACCTTCTTGTAAACAAAGAACAATGGATCGATGTTGTAACGACCCCATCGTTACGACAACAAGCGAATTTTTTTTTTTGTTTTTGTTTTTAGGGGTTAAGAGGAAAGAAGCGACAACGAAAACGGTTTAACCACACCACTGACGACAAACGCAAATATGTAGTCTAGGCAATAAGTTAATATGACACCACACACAGGCTCAAGACAACTGAAATAACTTGCACAAATAACAAGGAGGACAACTCCCCTTCCGATGCAAATACGACCACACCTATAAGATAAGGGACAACATCCCCATCCCGACATCATGGCCTAGATGAACAAGACTAGAACCTCAAGGCATGTGGACCTAACACCTGAAGGTGTTCATCCCTTGTGCCAAGATCAACTTGCACACTCGTCAACACTCACACAAAAGCACCTACTTCGACCAAGATCTCGTTCGCCGCTATCCCCTAGGGCGCGCCATGATCCCCTCATCAGGAATCATGTCGTTCCTAGGTGATAGACCCATCAACAACCTTGGCACAACACATCCTATCTAGACCAAGGGATCTAGATAATCCGACATGCTAGGAACCGAATACTGAGAAGAAACCACGCCCATACCCCAACCACAGGTCGACGAAGTGCCAGAACAAAGACAAGGGATGACGAAAGAAAAATTATGACATCGTCCACAACCCAACCAATCCCCCAGTCTAACTAGTCAATAATTACAATCTATTTTAACACGAGTTTCCATTCTATACGGGGCATGCCTAAGTTACAACTAGTCATTAACTTAAATAACAACATTGACAATCTTAAGGTAGAATGCTATCATTAAACACTTATGAACAATAAATCTCAACATGTAGTCTAGTTATACTGACCGAGCTAACAATGCTAGTTGTCCACTATCATTGAGAAGTAAACTGCTTACTATTAACATCGTTGTAGCATTTTATCAAGGCATATAACATAGCAATTATGTAACAATTAATATAGTAGTTAACAAGGCAATTAACATAATGAATAACATAACAATTAATTTAGCAAACCAGGTAATTTACCTAACTGTTAACCATTTAACTCGTTGTGGCATTTAATTAATAAAAATGAATTTGCTGACCATTAACATTGTTGTAGCAATTGTTCTGGCTATTATTAAGGCAAGTAATATAGCATTTAGTATTGCAATTAACATGGCAATTATCAACAAAAAGAAACGGCCGACCATTAACCTTGCAGTAGCAATTGTTCTGGTGTTTAATACAACTAACACATAACAATGAATCTAGCAATAACAAGACACTTAATGGACCCAAGACATCATTGTAGCCATTATTGTTGTTTCCAGGTTAAAGGGGTAGTCAACAATTGAGGCAAACTCGAGGCCTTTCAACCACAAACGCAACCCACAATTGGTGGCGAATTTGGGGTGGATAACAAGAAAAATAGTCATCTAAATAATGGCAATTTCGTGGTCAATTAAGGTGGAACACAGTCAATAGTTTAAAAAGAAAAAAATGTGGGAGCTACTACAATTTAGGTCAATCTTTGTTGGGAAAAACCATGGGCATTTACAACAACCTCAGCCACGCATTTAATGGAAAATTCGTGGGCCTTCAACAGGAAAATGCAGACAAGTTTTTAAAGGCAAAAGTGGTCGATTCACAACAAGTAAATTTATGATTTAAAGGCTAAATTCGTGGGCGATTTCTAAAACAACAGAGTCAATTTATATTTATCAAAAACATGGTCATTCCAGCAAGTAAAGTTATGATTTAAATGGCTAAATCGTGGGTGATTTCTACATCATCACAGTCCATGTTTTCAAGCAAAAATTGTGGGCGTTAGCAGCCACTCAGAAAACGGTTGGGATCCACAAATCATGGGCATTAAGTCTAGTAAAAAAAAATATTGTGTAATAAAAGAAAATTCGTGACAGTCAAGTAGTGGGAATAAAATTATGATTATTAAATTCGTGGTGATGAACCGTGGCACCAGTAGGGATGCAGATTTATAATTCAAGCAAAACGTAGAATGCAAGGAATTATAATTGTGGTAACAACAAGGAGTTATAAAACCGTTTTCATTTCCCTGGGTTACCCAATAACGCAGACAAATATATAAAAGAAACATTTTTCATTGAATTCAAGCATGAAAATCACAGTCCAAGCAAAAACGCAGGCCAAGATAACAAGGACGTTTTTTTTGTTTTTCATTTTCCAGGATCCCCAAAAACGTAGACAAGAAATTAATTTGTTTGTCCACGGCTAAGATACCGACCAACAAAGGCTAAGAAATAACACAAACGTATCCAATTCCAGTGTACCAATTATAAAACATAGACTTAGAGATTAAATGGTTTTTCTATTTCCCGGATGCCCCAAAAAAAAATGCAGAGTGAAACTAAATCTTCTACAGTCCAGATACCAATTTATAAAAAAAATGCAGACTGAGACTAAATCTTTTACATTACCGGAACACCAATCCAATGCAGATTATACTTTATCCAAGAATAAAAATGCAAGGTTAAAATCTGTCCATCACTACAAAACGCAGAGTTATAATTTGTCCAAGAATAACAAACGTAGGGTCAAAACTGATCCATCAAGATATAACAACGGGGTAAAGATCAGATAACGACAAGATATAAGCATTCCGAGTTTAAGGATAAACTTTGCCAACAATCACATTGCAAGGTTAAATAAACACATCAGGGTGCAAGGCGAACCATCATCCAAGGACCGACAACAAGGGTGGATGGTTGACAGGAACATCCTGCGCCCATCATCCACACACATAAAAGAAGGGCATTGAGATCCATAGGTCTATTAACAACGAAGAGACAACCATAGATCAGGCTCCTAGCTAACTGTTTAGGCGCAGACTGATGAGCTAGGGACGAAGGAAAAGTATACCGCAATCAAAACAATCGAAACCACAAGACAGTCAAGACATCTTGGGAATTGAAGGCCATGGGAAATCAATCAATCGTCCAACTAAGGCTATGGGAAATTCAGTCATCAACTAGAACACTATGACTAACATATTCTTTACTTGATATAAGCATACATAACTGAAAACATAATTCATACTAACATTCTACCATGCGGAATAAAGAAGGCGCATCGTTGCCCAATCGCCCACTCTGAGTTGATGTCCCACACGCTCCATGCAACTCCCGCTTGCCAACCGCTGAGACTTCCCCGGTACCTCCCAGCCAACGCCAAGGGTAATCTTCTTCCCCCTTAGCCCCTCGAGCCACAAAGGGGCCATGCACACTATCAGAGATTTAGATAGCTCCTAGCTCGCCTCACAAGGCTGAGCTACCACTCCTCACGAAGCTGGGTGTCCCAACTCCCACAAGCTAAGTCATTCAAGTATAGATTTCTGCAGCGTAACGTTACGCAAATAGAAGAGATCCATGATCCTTCTCCTCCCTTCATTATATAGAGTTTTGAAGTCCCTTACTTGCCTAAAATCTCATTGAATTAAAGTTTGTTAAAAAGAAATCCTAAAAATTCCTCCCCGTACAAGTGTCACCCATCGCCTTCATTCCTCCATAAATTAATTTCTTTAATTAATTAATTATCCTTATTTCTCTCACCACCTAGAGTCACTCCTAGAATCACTCCTAGGTGTCCCCAAATTCTTTTATAGTTTTTAATGACTTTTCTCATTATTAAATTGCTAGTTCAGTTTAAATTAGAAAGCTCTTAAATGCTACATACCCTTACTAAGTTTGACTTTCTGCTTTCCCCCTTGTGTTTCCCTTTTCTTTTTATGTTTCCCGCTTTTCCTAGTCTCCTAAATATTTTAGATTTCCCTCTTTCCCCTTTTCACTTAGAGCTCAATTTGGCAGGTGTATAAATTAACTTTTTCCCTTTTCCCTTTTTAATCAATAAAATTTAAATTATCATAAAATAATAAAACAATTAATTCCCTTATTTAAATTTTATTCCAACAGATTTTTATGAATCAATTAAATTGCTTACTCCCTTCTTGTTATAAGATTTAACGAAGATTATATTTATTATTTATTTTGTTTATATATATATTAAATAGATAAAATTTCATCACTAGCATAATTTAGACCTAGACCTTAAATTTTCATGTTGGGCGACATTTTATTAGGGAAATTGTTTTAAAAATTTCTTATCACGTTATTCATCCTAAGGCCATCTAGGTTCATTCAATTATCATTAACAATGCGGCGTGCCCTTCAGGACACACTAGGTGCTCCAAGGGTGCCAATCGCCTCATTTGTTCCCTTGCGCGACTTGCCCTTCTGGACACACTACGTGATCCAAGGTTCCACTCACCTCCTTACATTCTTCTTGCGCGATGTGCCCTTCAGGACGCACCACGTGCTCCAAGGGTGCCACTCGCCTCTTGACTGACTTGGTAGACATCAAAAACCCTTGGAGTCAATACTCCGCCAAGTGAACTTGTGGGAGACTAAGGGCCTCTAAGGAATAAGGCCCCCACCTTATTGCGTGCCCCTTAGAATCATCATGAGTGACTGTCACAATTTGTCCTCACAGCATCGTGGGTCCTCTTGAACTAGGTAATCGTTAACCTACAGTTCAAGCTACGACGAGACTGCTAGTGGGTTGTGGCAAGGTTGCTATCCACACATCTCCCTCAACCTCTCTGGTAGTCGTGCATGGCCCCTTTACTCCACATGCGAGTCTAGTCGCCAAGATATCGTCAGACTGCATCATCAATGAATCATGTCATAATATATCCATATCATATCATCTAATCAGATGCACTAATATCACATATAAAACAATCAAACCCCAATGGTACACTCCCTGACTCGATCCAGAGTCCAAGGGGTTCCATCGATGCCTCTACATCCTCAGGGTCCAAGATCCTTCACACTCAGTAAAACTGAGTCAATAGCACATGTCTATGTCAATGTAGTAAAACAACATTTCATCAACCCATAATGCCTCATAATCAAAATCAATGTTTTAATAACATAAAATATGGATCACTTGCGAGCAAGTGTCCTCAAAGAATAAGTTCTCTCAGCGCGCAAGAGCGGGATGTTACATATGTGGATCCTGGTACACAGCCTACTGGTACACCATCTGCAAGCACACAAGCTACTGGTACACAAATTATCAGTACACCACCTACTAGTATGTAGAAGGAAGATTGGGAGAAGTTGGATAGAAGAACAAGGAGTACTATTTGACTCTACCTGGAAGATTCAGTGTTGTTGAATGTATTAGGAGAATATAAAGCCAAGGAACTGTGGGATAAGTTGGGGAATTTGTATTGATCAAAGTCCCTAGTAAAAAAGTTGTTTCTTCAAAAGAAGTTGTATCATCTTAGGATGGAAGATGGAGATTCTATGATAGAACATCTAAATTTCTTTAATACACTGGTAAGTCAACTTGTCTTTGTTAATATTACGATTGCAGAAGAAGATAAGTGTATTAATTTGTTATGTTCTTTGCCAAACTCTTGGGATAATCTGGTTGTAGCAATAGGTAGTACCACTCAATCTACATTGAAGTATGAGGATGTAGTTGCATTCTTGTTATCTGAAGATATGAGGAGAAAAAGCATGGATGGTCATAGCACAGATGCTTTATTTGTAAGAGGTCGTACCCAAGACAGGAATCCTGGTAAGCCTTTGGGGGGGAGATCTAAATCTACAGGTAGATCTAAGTCTCCATGAAAATCTTTCAGGAAATGTTGGAAGTGTGGTAAAACATGGCACTATAAGAAAGATTCCAAGTCTGAGAAGGTTGAAAAACCAAAGGGATCTGATAGTACCTCTTCCACAGAGACGAAAACCTCCATTGAAGAAGGAGGTGATGTTTACCTAGCATCTACAGGTACACATGCAGACCATGATGTATGGTTGATCGACTCAGGTGCATCATACCAAATGACTCCTCATAGGGAGTGGTTCTCTGAATATGAAAAATATGATGGTGGTGATGTATTCCTAGGAGACGACTCGGTAGGAAAAATCATGGGACGTGGAAGGGTTAAGTTGCTGCAAAAATATGGAAGGATTAGAACACAGCCCAGGGTTCTTCACATTCCAAAACTAGCTAGGAGCCTAATATCTGTAAGCAAGTTGGATGATGCAGGAGTGAATAGTGTATTTGGAAAGAACACTTGCAAGATGGTATGAGGAGCAATGGTGTTGATGAGGGGAGTTCGGTGTGTAACTCTATACAAGTTGTCAGGAAGCACTTATACAAATGGGTGCAACAATTTTGTTTTCCCTGAGAAGAGAAATGAAGGAGACAAGATCAATATTGTCCCAGAAAAGAAGACCATGCTATGGCATCAAAGACTGGGGCATATTGGAGAAAAGGGACTTCAAACACTACACGGTAAAGGTATGGTTGAAGGTATGGCTAATTGCACTCTGGATTTTGATTTTTGTGAACATTGCATATATGGTAAACATAATTGAGTAATATTCCCATATGGCGCTACAAGAGCAAAGAGAATATTAGAGTTGATACACCATGATGTGTTTGGACCTGTGCCTGTTCCATCACTAGGTAAGTCTGTGTATTATGTTTCATTCATAGATGATTTATCAAGGAACACATGGATTTATATTCTTAGAAAGAAATCTGAGGTATTTGATAAATTTAAAGAGTTTAAGGCTCTGGTAGAAAATTAGATAGAGAAGAAAATAAAGGTATTGAGAATAGATAATGGTGGAGAATTATGTGGAAATGAATTCGAAGAATTCTGTAAGAAGTGTGGTATAGCAAGGCAGAAGACTATTCCATACACTCCTCTACAAAATGGAGTTGCATAAAGGATGAACAGGACACTGATGTAAAAAACAAAGAGCATGCTAAATGGTGTCGAGTTAGGACAGAAATTCTAGGCAGAGGCAGTGGGTATAACATGTTACCTGGTCAATTGATCACCCTCATAAACATTGGATGATAAAACTCCACACAAGGTATGGACTGGAAAGAAACCCTCTTCAACATCTTAGAGTGTTTGGTTGTGATTCTTATGTACATGTTCCAAAGGAAAATAGGAGTAAGATGGATAAAAAGGATGAAAAGTGTATCTTTATTGGTTATAAAGATGGTGTGAAAGTTTATAATCTTTGGAACTTGGAAACCAAGAAGATTGTTTACAGTCGAGATGTTGTTTTCAGAGAGGTAAAAGATGTTTCCAAATAGGAATTCCTACCAAGGCTAGAAGAACCTGAGAAAATAGATCTAGAGTTGGATAATGCAAAATCTGAATCATCTGAAGAAGATGAAGCAACAACAGAAGAAGAAGAACCTCATACCCCAGTATTGAGGAGATCAGTGAGAGAAAGAAGGAAACCAAAAAGGTATAGTCCACCTAATTTTTTTTCCAATTTTTCTTTATCTATTACTGATGATGATCCCATAACTGTCAGGGAAGAAGTGAATTCAGAGGATAGTAAACTATGGAAGAAGGCCATGGTTGAAGAAATGGATGCCTTGGATAAGAATGAGGCATGGGATATAGTTGAGTTTCCAGCTGGAAGAAAATATGTTGGTAGCAAATGGTTGTTTAAGAATAAGTTTAATGCAGAAGGAAAAGTGGAGAAATACAAAGATCGGCTAGTAGAAAAATATTATTACCAGGTAGAGGGAATTGACTTTGGTGAGATTTTTTCTCATGTTGCTAAGTTAACTTCTATTAGATTTATTTTATCTATTGTTGTTGCTTTTGATCTTGAAGTGGAACAGATGGATGTGAAGACAACATTCGTACATGGGGATCTGAAAGAAGAAATCTACATGAAGTAGCCAAAAGGATTTGTAGTGAAGGGAAGGAAAGAGCTGGTATGTAAGCTAAAGAAGTCACTATATGGTCTAAAGAAATCACCTAGGATGTGGTACCAAAAGTTTGATACATACATCCTTGAATTGAGATTTGTGAGAAGTAGGGTTGATCACTGTGTATATTCCAAGTAGGTTGGTAATCACTTCATTTATGTAGTGTTGTATGTTGATGACATGTTGTTGGTAGGAAATAACATGGATGTTATCAAGGAGGTGAAATCATAGTTATCCTCCAAATTTGACATGAAGGATCTTGGTGCTACTAACTTCATTATGGGAATGGAGATTAAAAGAGATCGTGAAAACAGGAAACTCTGGTTGAATAAGAGAAAATATGTTGAGATGATACTGCAGAGGTTTAATATGCATGGAATTAAACCAATCAAGGTTCCTATTCCTATAGGTGTAAAGTTATATGCAGATCAGTGTCCCAAGACACATGAAAAAGAAGAGGACATGTCCCATGTTCTATATAATTATAGTGTAGTTGGCAGTTTGATGTATGCAATGGTTTGTACTAGACTGGACATTGCACATGTAGTGGGAGTTTTGAGCAGGTATATTTCAAAACCAGGGAAGGAGCATTGGACAATAGTAAAGCGGGTCTTCAGGTATCTTCGTGGCACTACCAGTTATGGATTGTTCTACCAAGGAAGACTAGGATTGGACAAAGTGGTGGACATACATGGCTTTGTTGATGCAGATTGGGTTAAAGATCCAGATCACAGAAGATCTGCAAGTGGGTATGTGTTTAACCTATTTGGAGGAGAAATTAGTTGGGTGAGAAAAAGATAAGCTGTAGTGGCACTCTCAACTTCAGAAGCTGAATACATGGAAGCCACTCATGCAAGCAAGGAAGAAGTATGGTTAGAAAGATTGTGTTCAGGTATTGGGTTGGTACAACAAGCAGTGAGATTAGATTGTGACAGTTAGAGTGAAATCTTCCTAGCAAAGAAACCAGCTTATCATTCGAAGACAAAGCATATTGATGTTCAGTATCACTTTGTGAGAGACATGGTTGAGGAAAAGAAGGTGTTGCTGGAAAAGGTTGACACTTTGAAGAATGTTGTAGATTCATTGACAAAGTCTGTGAGCATAGAAAATTTCTCCTAGTGTAGAGTAACAATGGGCATTGTTGCCCTGGATTTTTGACTATATAATCCCCTGGACCCTTGGATGAAAAAAAAACAACAAGTGGGAGAATGTTGGGTATGTGTTATATTCTTTGCATGTGTGTGTGTGGGTGCGTCAGATGGCCATGATGAAGACCATTGTTGGAAACTTCATCCTTAAAGAAGACCCAAAAATTTTGGCAACAAAGGGAAGTCAAAGACTGCTGCAACCATACAACATGATTTAGGTTCTGATTCAGGTGATGAAACGAAGATCACAGCCATGGGTTATCAAGGTAATGGTTCTATTGCAAGTACTAGTTCTTCAAGTAATAATAATCTCAATGTAACTCGACAAGAAAAAGAGAGAATTGAACTTTTTCACATAAGGGTTGTTTCAAAGCATACCAAAATAGATACTCTATTTGATACTGGATCTCAAACAAACCTTATATCTGAAGACACTGTTAAGAAATTAAAATTGGAAACAATTCCACATCCTAAGCCATACCCTCTTGTTTGGATATGTGATAATGCTAAATTACAAGTGACAAGAAGGTGTAAACTTAGGTTTTCTATCACTGCAAATTTTGTTGATGAGGTAGAGCTTGATGTTATTCCTTTGGATATCTGTGGTATTGTGTTGAGGAGCCCATATTTATATGATAGGAAAGTTATTTTTCATCGTCATGAGAATACGTATCACTTGTTTAGGAATGGAGTTGAGTACATTGTTAGAGCCCATACAAAGAAGATGAATTTATCACTTGTAAATGCGGGACAAATGAAGAGATTAGTCAATGCTAGCAAGAATTTTGTTCTCTTAATGATTAAACCCAAAGATGATATTGAAAATG
>ML778861.1:996160-1010093 GCA_009831015.1 Picea engelmannii | reverse complement strand
ATATGGTCCTTTCAAGATTATTGACAAGATTGGTAACAATGCCTTTCGTTTAGATTTTCCTCCTTATATGCAAATGTATGCAGTTGTTAATGTTGAGAATTTGAAATTGTATGAGCCTCCTTTGATTGATGATCAAGGAGAGCGTGTTCAGATTCCTTCTATAGATGATTTTTCCCTAGAATATCTTACAGAATTGCATGAAGACACAATCCTTGACAAGAGAATGCGAATTTCAAAACGAGGAAATGTGGAGTATCTTCGAGTTGGTATTAAAGGTACAAATCCAAGAAAAGATAAGTGGATTGAGGTTGGAAAGGTGAGGGAGCTATACCCTCATCTTCAGATAGACTGAAAATAGTCTTTTGGAGGTCCAAAAGCTTTCCAATGGGGAGGTGTGATCCAGGGGATCAAATTTTGCTCAAAAATTCAAAGTGCTCGGAATCACTTCAAATCAAACAGGAGCATAGCCCTCGTCGTTACGAACCCAACGAAACTCATTTGGGTTCAAACAAACATCGATAGCAAGAGATATCGCGTTCTGTTCAAAATGACAAACAGGCAAAAAAAAGGGATGCTGACTGTACAGTCTGTACAGTCCATACGGTTGTTGACGTGGTAGTCTATATGACACGTGGCAGATCTGAGTGGCAGACAGTTTGCATATGTGTATGAATGACATTGTGACACGTGGCATTATTTTGTTGGTTGTACGGTACCACGTGGCCCAGTCATGGGCTGCCACATGGCACCCTGTTATTGGTTGCTTGTATAAAATTTATTGGAGTCCACCGGCTTTGACCCTGTGACCTCCACCCACGTGTATAACCTTTGCAAAGTTTGCATTGCCAACGCGCCACACCATATTCCTTGTTATATATATGGTTTCACATTTATTTAAGTTTGAGTTTGTTATGTATTAGTGCGGGAGTCCGAGCTGGGGCTTAGCCCCAGCCCCCGGTTGCATACATTATTGCAATATGACCATATGTATTACCATATGTGCACGCGCGGGTATGCGTTTTGGTTTGGATTTGAATTCGGCTCAACGGTTATACAAACGCCTGCCACTTGCCATGACTTTATTTTCTCTTAAAGTTTGAAGCCCTGTTTTCATTTGCGCATGGTCACATGGGCCACATGACCTCGCCCTTGACGGTTAGGGGCTAGGTGTGCCCGTAACCATTCTATAGTTTGCACGGTTTGCACGGTTGTGTTCGGTGCTGAGTTTTAACTGTTAAATATGTGTGTGGGTGAACTCCTTTATCATTTGTTGTGTTATGTGTTTTATGTTCACTGTTATTGCTATTGTTTATATGCATCTTTGATGAGTAATTTCTATAAAAGTTGTGTTGCAAAGTTGATCCATTTGCATTTTAACACATAAAATTTAACTTGCAAATAATTTCAAGAATACAAGTCTTCTTCATTTTTGGATCAATGCAAAATTAGAAACCAAAACGCTTCAGGAATATGAAGCGGCCTGCCTGCACCTCGCATGTGCATTTGTATCCATAGAAACCAAAACACTTCAGGAATATGAAGCGACCTGCGCATGTCTTCCATAAATTTAAACGTGGCGATTGTAATCTGCCGCCTATCTCATATAATTAAAATAAATAATTTTACAAAATGTGGTGGCAATAATATATTGTTACAGTAATTTTTTAATCATGTTTAGTAAAAGTGAAAAAGTAAACATGATAAAAGTACGATTTTATAAATGCAAGGGAGTTAGTTCTTACAATCTTATTCATTGATTTGGATGTAAGACAAAGAATATACCAGCATCTTCACTTTCTGACCATCGGATTAAATTCTGTAATTAAAAGGATGATTAATCCAGCAATTCCAATAGGGGGGACGCCTATCGACGTAAATATTTATTAATTATTATATTTAATATTATAATAATAATAAAATAAATTTATGTTAATTATAATATTTTAAAAATTCAATATAATATTAAATAATATTATATTTTATCCAATCTTAAGAAGATAAGAAATTTATGTGATTTTTTTTAAGTTGTATTTCTATGCTAAAAAAACATTTAGAAGTGTTCCAAGATCACCATAGTTTTTTATGATTTAGTAGGTTAGAAAGGTTTATATAGTGGAAAATATTTTTAAATTCAGATATTATATAAGTATAGGCAGGGCAATGGAAGTGTTTTTCATCTTCTACCCTCTTAGTATCACAAAAATGACATATTTTTCATCCCACCTTATTTTGGACAACCCTCTTAGTATCACAAAAATGACATATTCTTTCATCTCACCCTATTTTGGTAATTGTCCAATGCCCAATTTCACTATGTAGCTCAAGAGTTTGTTCTTATTTTAACAATGTTGATTTTCTTCTTTGCAATTCTCTATGTAGCTCTAAAGAGTTTGTTCTTATTTTAACAATGTTGATTTTCTTCTTTTCACCTCAAAAATGATAGGCAATTTTGATTTTTTAAATTAGGATTGACTAGTTGACCATAACTTAAATATTTTAACCATATCAAATTATACTTAAATATTTAAGTATATTAAATACTATATTTTTTTATATGATTTTATGTTATATTTATTTAGAAATATCATTAAATATTATTAGTATATAGTTAACATTATAATAAATATTTAAGTATATTAAATACTATATTTTTTTATATGATTTTATGTTATATTTATTTAGGAATATCATTAAATATTATTAGTATATAGTTAACATTATAATAATAAAAATCATACTTATCATGCATGATTTTTTTTATTTTTTTCCATATTCATATTTATAATTTGCTCCTTTATAATTTATTTGTTTATCATTTATATTATTATCATTTCATGGAGTATAATAATGGATTATGTTAATTGTTATCATGATAACAATTAAGGTTCAATGAAACTAAATCCTACTTGATTTGATTACCATTCATAATGGTCCATTGTTGTCAAGTATTAAGCATTGATAATGGTTATTTTTGTCAAGTATTAAGTATTGATAACCTGAGAATAAAAAAAATAGATCTTGTTCATATCACTAGGAAAAAACTCTTGATTTTACTATATAGATATCCATCAAAACTAATTTTCTGCTAAAAAAAATATGATATGAGATCTTTTGCTATTCTTTTATGCTATTGTTCCATTAGTTGTATATCAATTTTTCATAAATTTATGTTTCTCCTTCAATTATCCTTGCAAAGTAAATACCATCTTAAAACAGCATCCTTATTAAAGGATCTGAAAATATGTTGTGCCTTTAGTAGAGTAAAATTCTCGCTCAACTTTCTAATTCTGTTCATCTAGGGCCCAAGAGAGATCACTTGAAAATCAATTAGTTTGTTAAACCAGACTATTATTACCTTTGAATCACCCATCAACTGTAATTATGTTATCCTTAAATAATTAGCAAAAAAGAGTAAGCACCACAAGGCTAACAGTTCACTACTGGAATTTGTCCCTCTTCCATAGTTCATCATAATCTTAAAAGTACCCTTCACTGGGCATTTTAAGACTTCTCCAACCCCACACTTTCCACCCCTATCTTGAGATGCCCCATCAAAGAAGCCCACAGCTAGATCCCAATCCAGCAGAGGTGGTCTATCTATCCTATCAATCTTATAGCTCTATGAAGTATAATTTTTACCCAAGTCCTGAAGAATACTATTATAGACTTTTTCTTTACTAATAAACCTTCCTTCAAAAATACCCAAATTCCTTTGTTTCCACACTTCCCAACATAAAAAAACCAGGTAGCTCTTTCCAGTTACCATTCTTCTTTAACCAGTTTTCATAGCAATCTCCAATATTCTCTCCTTCCCATCTACTCTCAATTCCTAACTTCTTCAAAATAATATTCCAGACATCTTTTGTAAACATGCATTCCACAAAAAGATGGATTGAATTTTCCTTGCTTATCCCACACAAGACACACCTGTTAGACCCCTCAAATCCTCTTTTAGATAAATTTTCCGAGGTGAGGATTTTCTTCTCAAGTAGAAGCCACACAAAAAGCTTAATTTTTAAAGGTAGCAACTAGTCATAGATCTCACCGTACCAAAAAGCTGAAACATCTCCATTAAAATCTTTCATCTGAATATCCTGACCAAATTTTGTGTCCCATGACCATAACAAAAGATCTTTTTTGTTATTCAGTTCAAAACCAGAGCCTACAAGCCCCCTAATAAAAAAATCACATTCAATCTTGAGCTCTCCCTCCAGTCCTAAGTCCTCTGCTCTTTTCCATCTATGCGCCATAAGTTGCTCCCCCTCTTGTATCCCTGCTTGTGTCAGAAATTCAATACCTTGAACCTTCAAAGCTAGTATCAGATTTCTAGACATCTTATAATAATTATGAGGTCCTATCATAAGATCAACTCCAATCCTGATATCTTTCCCATTACCAGGCTTCCAAGCCAACCAATCAGTAATACTTTCCTCGATGTCCAATGCGGCCGTTAATTTCCTCGAAGATAGTGACTTCTTTTTAAATTATACTTTTTATGCTATTTATCACAATTGTCCCTGGTAAGAGTTATTCTTCCTAAATGAACTTCAATCCTCATTGCTTTCTCAGTCTATCGATGAGGTCGTTTACTAACAACGACTGCCCAAAAAATCTCATTAATTACGTCGAAAGGCGTACACCTATTGACAATGGACACAATTAATCACCTTTTAATCATAAATTTCAATCTTAGGGTTGGCAATTGAAGATGCTGGCATATTCTTCGTCGTCCTCTCTAATCAATGGATGAGATTTTGATAAATTAACTTCCGTTCATTTATAAAGACATACGTTTATGTGATTACTTTTTCACATTTACTAAATAAGATTAAAAAATTACTTGCTCATCACCAAATTGCCACGTTCAGTGATTAAGAAATAATAACACTGATTAAGAAGCTGGACGAATGCGTATGGTCTGATTAAGAAGCTGGACAGATGCGTATGGCCCTGTGAATGTTAATTGCTACCGTTTCATTTGTGTGGGCGTGGATGTGAAATGCTACCGTCTGTTCGGTTCGTATTGTATCTATCCGGTTAAGCCAGCCGTCATTCCTTCGATGAACGTAACCTTTCGGCGTTCACCAGCCGTGAGTACTCACGGCTGTGCTAGTTGTATCTCCGTTTATAAACAAGGGTATACTTCAAACGTGTCAATTCATTTCACATGTAGAACTCTGTAAATTCAAGAATTTGTTGAGGCATATAGGTTGGACAGTTACATAGGCGTGGCATGGATACTATAAAGGGATATAAACTCAATTTTGTTGACATTTTATTGTTCACAATTTATTTTTAGATGGAATGACCATACATGTAGGATATTATATATATCCCTGCATGAAAATAAGGGCTTGTCGAGATCGACTCGGCTCACATGGTCCGGTGAATTCGCCCGCAACTCATGGTGAGAAGTTGACAGGATATACAGTTTGTTTATCAGGGTAGAAGAGTCCAAAGTTACGCTCTATCTCATCCACTTGCTTCAAATTCTCATTGAAGAGTGCGAAGACATATGTTGGATGAGATTATTGTTATAAGCCTGAGCATTCTCAGTCGTGGCCACATCCTCGCCAGCAGAAGGCCATCCGTTTTCCGTAATGACGATCGGGACGTTGGGATATCCCAAGGCTTCCATGGCCGAGAGATGAGTATCAACCATAGCTTCGAACAAATTGGTGTAGCTGTGATCTCCGTTTTGCACCACCGTAGACGTGGACTTAAACAGAGCGTAGTCCAGAGAAATGTCGTTTCTGTTGCCGATGTAGCTGAAGTATGGGTAGACATTGGCCATGAAGGGAGCACCGTTATCTGACAGAAATTTGAGTATTTTGCTCATCGTGTCCTTCATATCCTCTCCGAAGGCTCCCTTAGACGGCGGGTAGCCGCTGCTAACACCCGAGACATGGGTGGTAGAGACCTTGATGTTCTGCAGATTGGCGTTCTGAATCGCGGTTTGAATGTTGGTCATGGCAGGAAAAAGATACCATACGTACTGCGTGCTAAGAAAAACCTTGTTTCCCACTGCAATGTATTGATATTGGTGGAGGGATAGAAGGGCACAATGTATTCGTCATTACCGACTCCCACGATAACATCGATCCCAGAATTCGCAAAAGCTTTCAGTGCATCTTTGTTTGCTTTGAAAATCCTCATTTTCCCAACGTTGTTGGTCTTCATCAAAGTTACCACCTCGTCTGACTTGGAAATAATGGAGAACCTATTAATTAGGCAGTTTCGATTGAGTTTGTATTTAAAACTCAGATCCTATTTCCTACGAGTTTGTTCTAACTCTCTATTGGATTGTAATCCTATATATTCATGTAGTCCTCATTGATTAATTGAATGAATTGAGTGGCGTTCCCTCACCTGGTCAGAGGCTGAATAAAGGATTCTGGTGAAGAGTCGCAGCGTGGAGAGTTCGTTCCCATGGAGAGTTCGCCGCGGAGAGTTTGTTGTGTTGTCTTGGAAGTGAGGAGCATGTGTAGAGTAAAGGAGGAGCAAGCCTGGACTTTGCTATTATCCACCATTCACCGATCAGAGCCCTGAAGACAGGCCTGTGGATAAAGAGGATCGTTGTTGCTCGGATCACGCCTGTGTGTAGGAGTTCGGATCGCTGCATCGCTCAGTTGATATTTGGCCCGAGCTGTGAGGAGGAGCATTTCAGAATAGTGTAAAGAAGCACGCGAAACAAAGCCTGTAGCAGAGTGGGTTCCGACGCCTCTCGGCGTTTTATTTATTTTTCTCTTGTGCGTTCTGCAAGCAAATGCAGAAAGGTGATCGCTGCGTTTTATTTGCTGTGGGAGCCGTCCATGAGAAGAACAGCCAGAGTTTTGTTTTTTCGTTGAATCTAAGCAGAGTAGTTGCCAGCGGGAGGAGCTTGCCTTGCAAGGCCAATAACAGAGGAGTTCAACCTCATCGCAGTAGAGAGTCAAAGTAATTTGTTTGTTGCACGTAGTATTCAGAGACAGAGACAGGTCCTTTAGACTCAATCCTTTTGCGTCCTTTCTTGCAAATATGTGCCATCTTGCATGTCCTTTCTAAGTGGCGTTTCGCTATATACACGTGAATCACTTATCGGTCTCAGTTGTGGAAGAGTTGATAACGCCAATTTGTGAAAGGAGAAGATTGTTCGAAGTTTTACAGAAGTTTCTAAACACACTGAGAATTTGCAGCATTAAATCATCTCTGATAAGGACCTTGAATGCCTCACTCTCTTCATTCTTAGAGATCACGGTGTTAATCCTCTAGTTGCTGATGACAAGAAATTATTGTTGACCTCCAAGTGACTTCCTCGATAGCCTGTGTGAATGAGATCACCCAGATCGCTACTGCATTATGTTGAAGAGAACCTTGGGGTTGTTGTTGTTGTCATTCTTGCGTCTGATCGCTTCTTTGGAGAGGAGTTTGTTGCGTGAAGCAGTTTGTAGAGATGTCGAATCAAGAACAAAGCCAAGGTATTATTACAAATGTCTATGTCCAAGGTATTATTACGAATGTCTATGAAAGATAATATAATTCCTCACATTAGAGATGCTAACACTTCTAATGAAACTGAAAGCACTTAAAGATCCATATGAGATTAGTAAAACAAATCGCATTTTTTTCCTAAAGAGTAAATTGCTAAGTATTAAAATTCATGTAAATGAATCTGTTATATTTTTCTTGGACGAATTAAAGACATTGGGAGATATAGGAGAAAAAGTGTCAAACACTGATCTTGTCACAATTACCTTAAATGGAATGTTAGAGGAGTATCAAATGTTTATAATAGGCCTTGCAGCGAGAGAGAGAGCTGCTACCTTTCAGGAATTGCCAGGTATATTGTTGCAAGAAGAAGAGAGGCACATGAATTTGAAGCCTTAGAATTCATACTTAGCACCATGGACAAAGAAGAGATTCCCTAAAGAGAAACGAGGAGAAGGCGGCAGAGGAGGAAGTTCCATTTAGAGGAAGTCATTTCCAAAGCCAAATCAAGGTATGTCAGTTCCAAAGCCAAATCAAGCTATGGCATCTAAGAGAAATGAGCCTAAGTGTTTCTATTGTGGTAGGAGTGGGCATCTTGCCAGAGAATGTTATAAGAAGAAAAGTGATGATGCTAGACATAAATATAAGAAACATTCAGGACACTTTGCAGAAGAAAACCCAAATTTTGATTCAAAAGATCTCATATTGTTTGTGTCTAATGATGCATTGTTTGTTGAAACTGATGATGTTGATGCATGGTTTGTGGATTCTGTAGCCTCAATTCACATGACATGTATCAAGAATTGATATATTTAGTTTAAAGAAACACATAGTGGTTCCCCATATTTATGTTGGAGATTATCATTCTTATCAGATCAAGGGATATGGAGATATTCCAGTAACACTGCCAAATGGTACTGTCAGACACATTCACAATGTTTTGTATGTCCCTCGGATAAAAAAAACTTGATATCTATGTCCACAATTACAGATCAAAATTTGAAGGTTGAATTCTTCAAGACACATTGTATAATGAAAAACTTGCAGGATCATTACAGAACTATTGCTTTTGGAGTCAGAGTTGGAGGTCTGTACAAACTTGATGTCATCAACAAGAATCATCAAGTATTGACTTATACAACTATGCCTATAGAAACTCTTTGGCACGAGAGGTATGGTCATTTTAATTATCATGATTTGTTGTTATTACAAAAACAAAGTATGGTTGAAGGGCTCCCTATGTTGAAGAATAAGTATGTTGTTTGTGAAGTTTTTGCATTAGGAAAGATGCACATAGATGAATTCTCCTCTAATTCCGATAGGAGAAAGAAAGATGCATTAGAATCTGTACATATTGATGTTTGTGGACCAATGCAGACAAGGTCCTTATGTGATGCTTATTATTTTTTTCTATTTATTGATGATTGGACAAGATACACGTGGGTTTATTTCCTTAGGAGAAAGAGTGATGTTTTTTAATACTTTAAGGAATTCAGAAACATGGTAGAGAAGCAAACAGGAAAAACCATAAAAACCCTCCATTCAGATCAAGGGGGAGATTACAAATTAGGAAACTTCATCAAGTATTGCAAAGATAATGGAATAGTACAACAATTTATAGTACCCCACACTCCACAAAAAAACTGAGTTGCAGAAAGGAAAAACATAACTCTGGTGGAGTGTGCATGAAGTATGATCAAATGTAAGAATCTCTCAAATGATTTTTCGGCTGAGGCCATTAGCACTGTCGTTTATTCAAAGATTAGAACTCCAACAAGGTGACTTGATCATAAAACTCTTTTCAAAGCCTTGTATGATTCTAAACCAAGAGTTAATAATTTGATAATAATTGGGTGTAGGGATTTTTCACATATTCCAAGGAGAATAGGTAGAAGCTTGATGCTAAAGATATCAAATGTATTTTTATAGGGTATTGTTCAGAATTTAAAGAATATAAACTGTTTGATCCATCTACACACAAAGTGTTTGCAAATAGAGATGTAATTTTCCTTGAGCAGGAAGAAGGAAATAATGAAGACAACAGTCATGAAGGATGGCATGTACTTCTTGAAGATGAAGAGGTCAAATAAGAGAAGCAACAACAACAACAACATGAGAGACAACAGGAAGATGCATCCAGTGACATGGATACATCCAATAGTGAAGAAGGATCTTCACAAAATGAAGAAGAAGTCACCAACGAATTAAGAAGATCCTCACGAGAGGTTCGTTTACCTGAAAAGTATAAATATTATGCCCTAATGAGTAATATTTCAAATGTCATAGAACCCATGAGTTTTAATGAAGCTAACGGACATGAAGAATGGAGAAAAGCGATGGAGGAAGAATATGACTCTATAATGAAAAATAAAATTTGGGAATTGACTAAATTGCCTAAAGATAAAATGTCTATTGGATGTAAATGGATATACAAGCCTAAATTTAAAGCAGATGGTAGTATAGACAAATACAAAGTTAGATTGGTGGCAAAAGGGTACTCACAGAAAGAGGATATTGACTATGTAGAAACATTTTGATCCAAGTGGATATCGGTGGCCACCCGCCTATTCCACTTGGACCCAGACCATTGTTTCTTTCGGTTTTTCAGTTTCCTTAATTATAGCACAATTTACTATTTTTAGCAGTTCTTCAGGTCTTGAACTTTTGGAGTTGTTTTGAGGCCCTAAACGAGGTTTTTTGGGCATGAATGGTCTCGTGAATATGAGTCTGTTCTAGACTTGATATTCATTGTCAACAGTGTAGTCCCCGGATAGATATTTCTAACGATGTATCATGTGCGTCAAACAGAGATAGTATGCCAAAGTTACGACCCCGAGAAATTGATGTACCAATTTACCCCAACGGGGCCCATATCCTGGTGTTTCATCTCCTAGGGTTAGATTTTTAGATGTTTACGGTTTTCCATTGTTTCTCAGTAATATATAGGCCTTCGAGCCTCATTGTAATAGGCAGTTCAGAGGCCAGTAGCTGCCACATCTCTTCTCAGAGATAAGCTACCAGCACCCTAGCTAGTTTATTTTCCATTCTGTCTGCAATCATTTTTCAGTCATTTATTATTAATGAAATGAAGTCTCATTTCCACTGCATCTCTGCGTTTATGTGTGTTTCTATATTTCATTGTGTTCCTACATAAATTTGGATTAGTGGTATCAAAGCGGTATGCTCATTCTCGATCTTTTTTTGCATGTCCCCAACGAGGTCGAGGTATAAGGAGTTAGGGCTCGATTTGGTTGAACCTTTGCAAGATTAGTCTCGCAAACCTCGACGACCGCCCATGGGGGAAGAAAAGAAATATGATGGAGCAGGAGATCCTATCAAAATGTTGCT
Organism: Picea engelmannii; assembly: GCA_009831015.1. Lineage (NCBI taxonomy): Eukaryota > Viridiplantae > Streptophyta > Pinopsida > Pinales > Pinaceae > Picea > Picea engelmannii. Next base: position 999,278 of record ML778861.1, on the reverse strand, counting down.
CGAGGAGGCCCTCGAGAAACAAAGGAACGTGATGATGGACAACTTTTCCCAGATTCTTCAACGGATTCCCACTAGCGGCGCATCGACATCCAACATCCACTCTAGAGGCTCCACTCCTTTTAAGGTACAAGTAAACTTTGACATTCCCATATTTGAGGGCCAAATAGATGTAGATGTCATAGATAGATGGTTGAATCTGTTAGAAGGATATTTCTTGGTTCATGAATTTTTCGACCGAGAAAGGATTATTTTCGCACTCCTCAAAGCCGCCCCGCATGTCAAGGACTGGTGGGAAACCTACTTGGAGCAACAGGGCGAGGGGGAACCCTCTCTGTTCTCAGCCACACCCACTTGGAATTCTTTCTGAGACACCATCAAGGAACAATATTATCCCATGGGGAGCTATGAGGAAAAATACATACAATGGACTACGTTGCGGTAGCAAAGGGACCACGATTTGCATGAGATGACGAATATGTTTTATACCCTACACAAAAAGTTGGGTATCAAAGATTCAAAGAAACATTTGGTGTTAAAGTAACGCAGTTGTCTGCACAGATACATTCAGAAGAAAATGGAGTTCGTCGACATCTCCTCGCTTAGTGTGGCATACTGATATGCTTCCAAGATTGAGCAGAAGTTCAAACAGAAAAAGCGAGACTTTGGATCTGCGAATCAGAAGCAAGGGAAAGGTACCCCCAAACCGCAGAAAAAAGGACCAAGCCAAGGCGAGGTAGCCCAGGATAACCCGCCAAATCCACAAGCAAAGAACAACACCACGAAGCCAAAAAAGGACACAGGGAAGTGGCGTGAGTTCCATAAGAGCTCCACTCACAACACAAGTGAGTGTCGGGCCAAGCAGTCACTGGTAGCTGAGTTGAAGGCTTCTGAATCAGATGCATTCTCCGACTCTGAATCAAAACCTGAAAAGGTGAATGATAGGGGGGAGTAGATTATCGATGTGGAACCCAATGCCACCGTTCCCACCACGAAGATCCAGAAGGAGGAACCAGAAGATCCAGAGGAGGCAGAGTGTCTCTTCCATTCCAAGATGCGGGTAAAGGGTTCCCCGTTACAGTTCATTATCGACAGCGGGAGCTAGAAGAACTTCATCTTGGTAGAGGTCGTGAAGCGGTTGGGCTTGCTGACCAGAACACACCCACAACCATACACCATCGGGTGGTTGCACCAAGGAAGAGACCTCCGCGTCAGCCAACAATGTTGCCTTCCCTACAACATCAAGCCCTTCACGGATGAGGTATTATGTGACATTGCTCCTCTTGATGTTTCTGATGTATTATTAGGCCAATCATACTTGTGGAAGCGATATGCTGTGTATGAGTCCAGGCCTCGTGTTGTTATTATCACCTTGGGCAATAAGTTGTACAGGATACCGGAGATAGCATCACCTACCACCATCTCTTTGGTTACTGCAAAACAATGCAGTAAGCTCATTTACAAAACCATGAAATTTGTTTTCTTGATGATCCGCCCTCAGGGAAAGAGGAAGACTGTGGCCATGACCTTCAGACAGGGCCCTGCTACACGAAAACAACAGATGGATAAGGTCGTGGAGGAGTACGAGGACATATTCACCTCCCCCGCAGGGGTGCCTCTACACTGCTAGGTCAAGCACCCCATCGATCTAACCCTAGGTGTGTTGTTGCCCAATGGACCCATCTATCGATGCTCTGTTCTGTAGAATGACGAAATCAAGAGGCAGATTAAAGAGCTGTTGCAGAAAGTTCACATCCGACCGAGTTCATCACCCCATGGGAGCCCGATCATGTTGGTGTAGAAGAAGGATGGGACATGGAGACTTTGCATTGACTATTGGGCATTGTACAAGATCATTGTTTGGAATAGGAACCCGATCACACAGATTGATGACCTTCTAGACCAACTTAAGGGGGTGAAATATTTCAGCAAGATCGACTTGAAGTCAGGGTATCACCAGGTACCAATCAAACCCTCTGATGTGTGGAAGATTGCCTTCAAATCCAAGGAGGGCCTTTTTGAATGGTTGGTCATGCCATTTGGGTTGACTAATTCCCATGCAAACTTCATGAGGCTAATGGACCCTATGGCCATTCACCAACTCATTTTTAGTGGTGTACTTGGATGACATTATGATCTTCATCTAGACTTGGGAAGAGCACCTCCACCACATCTGATAGTCCTCCAAACATTGTGACAACACAAGTTGTGTGCCAATTTGGAAAAATTCACTTTTCGCATGACCTAGGTTCATTATCTGGGATACATTATTGATGAGCGGGGGGTGCATGTGGATCTAACAAATATCTAAGTCATTCGGGATTAGCCAACCCCAACCACCCTAACAGAGCTTCGCAACTTTTTAGGTCTTGCCAATTTCTACCGTAGGTTTGTGTTGGGATTCTCTCATATCACTTGGCCCTTGAGTCAAGTCACCAAGGGAGGAGCTAAAGAAAAATTGTTTTGGTCTGAATCTCAATAGAAGGCATTCAGGGAGTTGAAGCATCGCCTCTGCTCTGCACCAGTGCTCACATTAGCACACTTACAACAACCATTTGAGATCGAGACAGATGCCTCTCACTATGACATTGGGGAAGTCCTTACTCAACATGGGCATCCAGTGGTATATCACAGTGAGACACTTTCCGACACAGTCCGAAAGTATCCCACTTATGACAAAGAAATGTATTCCATTATGCAGGCTTGTCGGCAATGGAAGCAATAGATTTTGGGAAAGGAAACAGTCATCCACATAGACCACTAACCCCTGCAGTTCATACAGACACAAGGGAAGTTGCAGAACGATCGCCATCAGAAGTGGTCCTGTAACATCCCGCTCTGGTGCACTGAGAAAACTTATTCTTTGAGGACACTTGCTCGCAAGTGATCTGGACTTTTATGATGTTAAAAAAATTATCCTTGATTATGATGCGTTATGATAGATGACATGATGTTTTACTACTTGACGTAGACAGGTGCTTTTGACTCAGTTTTATTGAGTGTGCAGGGTTTTTGGACCTTGAGGATGCAGAGGCATCGGTGGAACCCCCTTGGACTCCGGATTGAGTCAGGGAGTGTGCTATTGGGTTGATTTATTTACTGTGATATTTCATTTGATTTG
>ML778861.1:964878-977483 GCA_009831015.1 Picea engelmannii | reverse complement strand
GATGAAAACGTAGAAGCAATTTCATCTAAAGAGTTGACTCCCACGATATCGTGTAATGCATTGGCTAGAATTAGCACTCCTCAAACCCTCAAGATTGAAGGATACATCAAAAAGAAAAAGGTAATAGTCCTAATTGATTCTGGCAGTACTCATAATTGATTCTGGCAGTACTCAAAAAGATGTTAAGAACGCAGTATTCTCCATGTTCTTGGAGGATATGCATCAAAAGAAAACCAATGTCTAGATGATCCCAGTAGAAGTGGTACAAGGAAATGAAGGGATTGCAAATTTCAAAGCTTCAAGACATCATTTATGGATCCAAGCCACAAGGGACCCAAAGAAGAAGTGGCTAGAAATAAGATATTACACATCAAGGGAAGAGGTTGACTAGATTGTGAAAAACTGGTCCGTGTTGTGGAAGGTGTCAGTACCAAAAAAGAAAGGAACCAAACAAAAGGATCCAACAAAGGCAGGAACATCCAAAAAGATCACAGATGATGATGTCGAGTTAGTAGTAGACAAAGTCTAAGAGAGCGGAGAGGATGTAGTATGTGCAATAAATACGAAAAGGTAGAAGATCATGGAAAATCTAGTAGAAGTACATGACATATTTCATATATTGCAACTCAATACAACGCATCATCCAGTAGCGCATCAGACATAAAATGTACATGAAACATCAGGAGAGAATGAGCAGGAAGAGACCGTGAAGACAAGAGTAGTGAGCAATGACAAATTCACAGTCACACAAGACATTTTGGATATGGATGAATAGATAACACAAAGACTAGTAAAGGACCTGCAACATATGTAGTTGGTTATGGTGAAAATACCCACAAAAGCCTTATATGGACAACAAGCAAGTGTAATGCAGGAAGTGCAATCTAGAACTAGGGAGGATGCCACGAACCTAGCAATCGACCGTGAGGTGAAGGAGATTCTACAAGTGACATGTGAATAAATCACATTGGAAAATGAGGAAGAGAAGAAGCGCACCGACGATTTAGAGAAGAAGCTCATAGAGGTATACAAGAGTATATCTGACTACGCACAAACAGAGGAGGTTACAATGGAAGTGAAGGTCCGACAAATTACACAAACCATGGAGAAATACAAGTAAGAAATATCAAAATTAATAGAGAAATTAACTTTGAGAACACCTCCAAAAGTGCGAGAGCAGAGAGAAGAAGAGGCTAATGTGTATGCATAGAGTATAGCGCAGGAGGTTAAAGAAGTGGCATGATTGTATAGCATGACTGCACATATTTGGACAAGCCTAGAAGAGGGTGAAAAGATCCAACAGTTGGAGCAGAGGGAGGAAAAATTGAACCTGACAGTTCAAGACTTGAAGAAAAGACAGAAAATCATGGACATCTCCCTTGGAATGAAGGAAACACAAGAACTGAATAACTTGTAGGAATAAGTAAAGAATGTGCAGGAGTAGAAACAAGCAAGGCAGGATCAATTGGAGCCATTTCAACAACAAGCATAAGGGATGATAGACGAGCTCCAAACAAAAAAGGGAAAATGGGAACAGGCGCTCATAGAAAATAGAGAAGTGCTAGTAGAGCACATAGCAACATAGGTTTTGGAGACATTAGAAGGGAAGAGCGTAGAGGCCAAAGATAAAGTGACACAATTAGCAAAGAAGTTTCATGCGCTCGAGGTAGCGATGTAGAAGGTGCACTGAGGCTAAGTGGCTCAAGGAGATCCACATGTTAGTCTTGGGGGCATGTTGGAGCATTCATGTTTGGAGAACAATGCAATAAATGAGGTAAAACAATGCACCACATTTTGAGGAAACGCAACGTGCGCAACATGATTTGTGGAAATCCGATGCAAATTTGGACAAACCTAACCTAGTTAGGGTTAGGTTTTTGGGATGGATTGTAAGGGTTTCTAACCCATTTTTTTAATATAAATAAGGGGCATGAGGTAGATAAAAAAAAGAAAAACAATTATCTAATATTTGATTGTTAGAGAGTTAGTGCGACAAGTCTATTTTGGGGAACTTATTTTTGGAGTTTTTCTGAATTGGAAGTCTCTTTTGAGATCTATAGAGCTCGAATGATTTCAAAGTAGATGAGAGTACGGTCACAAGCTATGGATCTTGGTGCGATCGTGGTCTGCCTCACTACTCACTACTCTAATGTAATGCACACAACGTTTTTTGATGAATAAGAATAAAGAAGCATAAGATATTTTTGGACGTAGCCCTAGAAGGGTGAACCACGGTAAAACCATGTGTGCAATGTGTTTTCATGTGTTATTAATTCTGTAGTTGACATTGGATGGCTAGATAGATGAATGGATGATTTATTTGCAGCGCCCACTAGATAAAATATGCAAATGAATGAATGGATCTGATGAATAGTAGAATAAAATGCATGGCTAAGTAGAAATAAGAAGAAGTAAGAAAGAACATCCCCGAATCCATTCCATGAATACACACATCTACGTCATGCAGCCCCATAAACCATATCAGGTGACACTGCGTTGTGCACTCTGTGCACAGTGCAACCTTTTGGTTTACCAAAAGAGTCGATGGTGATAAGGGTTTTGTTGGAGAACTAAGGTAGAACCTGGGTCATCCCATAAGTCCAACAATTTATGTGGCACTAGAGGAGACCAATACACACGATCTAAAAAAAAACTATTTTGATCATGTTAAGACCCTTTTAGCCTACACGACGTTGTAATTTCATGCATATGTTGACTTTGATAATTTAAAAATATATATAAAATTAATATTAAAAATTTCCAAAAAATACATGGCACAAGAAAAAAGGGTTCTCTACAAGTATTCAATTTTTTGGAACGAAATTCCATCGTTAAGATACTCAACACTACACAAACCAAAACATATACCTTATATTTTGTTGAAAATTAAGATACCACTGAGAAAAAATCAGATTTGACCTAGTTTTTCACAATGTCTATGAATAAAAGTTGTGTATTGGGAAAGCTAATTCAATTTCCTAAGTTCATATTTCTTACACCATATTCAAATTCATTGTACTTAATAATCCCTCCACGTTAACAAATTGTTTTTTTTTTAGGTTTACATGGGATAAGAGTGATGAGGGTTAGATATGAGGGATGTTGGTGGATCAGGGTGTGATTGGAGACTTCAAAGATGGTGTGGAGTGTATATGAGGGATGTTGGTGGATCGGGGTGTGATTGGAGAGTTCAAAGGTGGTATGGAGTGGTCAAGTTTGTGGTCATATATGAGGTGAAAGCCACAGGGAAGGGGTAGCAAACAAAGAGAGTGGAGGGGAAATGCAAGACAACAACACTATGGGGTTAGTTGAGGTGTGAATTGGAGAAGTATAGTAGGGTGGTGTGATGTTGCAAGGCTCAAAATTGCATCATCGAATGCAAGGGCGTTTTAAGCATGTAGATGAATCCCTCAGAGAGGGAGCTTCTCTCAAACAAGTCCACTTTATATTGGAGAGCACGTAACAATACATAATTAAATTTAAGTATGAGTACTTTTTGGAATCTTTGATCTAGAATTGGATCTAGAGAAGAAGAAGAAGAAGAAGTATTTTTAACGTCCATGAGGCTAACAATAGCCTACGGGACAGACCGCCTCACACACCGATTTCAGCAGTTCAACCCTTTTGTTGTTCAACTTGATGATGATCTCCCCTAATTTCTCCATTGTCCCCTCATTGAATAAGTCATTCCAAGAGCTGGCTGTCAAGATATTTATATAGTTGTCCCTGTTGTCTTTCAAAGCTTCACACTCTAAAATGAAATGCATTTTTGTTTCCACTTTTCTCGAGGTGTAGAACACACACACCCTTTCTTCCCAAGCTTCTTTTGGTCTTTTCCAGAGCCCGGTTTCACAACAGAGTTGATGGGAATTGGTTCTTAATTGGGCAATGAGAATTTTGGCTCTCCAAGATATATTGGCCCCGATGTACGCTTTTTGATAATGATTGTATGTGGGGTTAAACTCTTCAATATAGTACTCTTTCTTTCTCCCAAGCCCTTTATCCCAAGTTCTCTTGTGGAACCTATCAATAACAAAAGTCTTTATCTCTTTATTGTTCGTAGGGCACTTGTTCAAGTGGATATCCCATTTACTAAGCCATTTAATATTTTGTCTCATCCACGTCTTCTTCCTTTTGCACAATATGTCATTGAAGACGACCTTAGGCCACCGACTGTCTTCCATTTGCTCAATTTTTTTTAGGTATCTTATGAGACGCACCATAACATTTGCTTCAATAGGAGCAACCCCCATTTCACTCATCATGATATCATAAGGGACTGAACTTTTAATTTTAAACTTGTTTGTGATCAAGCGTTTTTGAATATTCTCAATTTGTTTCCACTGTACATCAAATGTGTTTATGGCCCACACTTCACAACCATATAGAACCACCGGCATCACTAAAAGACTAAAGAGAGTTTGCATAGTCTTCCAATCCCACAGCTCTACTTCTCTGCATCTATTTTGAAAAGCATAGAATGCTTTCCAACCTCCCAAAGTTCTTTTCTTTCTGCAGCCTTCCCAACTTAGATTTTTATTGAAGTCAATTCTGAGGTATTTGTAATCTGCCACTTCTTCAAGAGTGTTGCCTTCAAAGTAGAACTTATGTTTTCTTTTTCTATAAAAAATTACCACTTTCGTCTTGATAGTATTGACTTGCATTCCCACTGTACTACAAAATCGCTCAAGGGAAATTAAGTGTTCTTGCAACCCAAGGGCGGATTTAGAAATCAAAATAAGATCATCTGCATACAAAAGAAGCCTTATCACAAAATCACCCAAAAGAGCACCATCACCCCCCTGTGAGTTTAACCACTCTTCAAGTTTGTCAATATATAAGTCAAAGAGGGTAGGGGACAATGGGCACCCTTGCTTGACCCTAATATCACTCCTAAAAATTTCAAAGATCCTAGACTTTAAACTCCTCATATAGCCTATGGACGGTTTCTCTAAGATGTATAGGAACCCCAAGTTCCTCCATTCAATGCCAAAGCTTATCCCTAGGGACCATGTCAAAAGATTTTTTGAAATCAATAAAGCAACAAAAGGATTCCTCTTTTTTCTCCCAAACTTTTTCAATGATGTGCCTTAGAGTTATATCGTGATCAATCGTTGAGTGTTTAGGTCTGAAACATGCTTTCCCTTTAGCACGCTTTTCCACTTCTTCTGCCCAGTTGTTGATTCTATTGTCTAGCATAGTTCCAAATAACTTCGCAAACAAGGGGTTTATCATTATGGTCCTATAGTTGGAGGGATTTTTGACATCCCCGCTCTTGAAAAGTGGAATTGTTAGGCTCGTTGTCCAATCTGTAGGAAATCCCCGCTGAATGATGTTGTTGAAAATTTTCATAATGTAAAGTGCAAGAGTTTTTGAACCCCACTTTAGATATTCTGCCTCGAGTTCAACTAAATCTTTTCCTTTTCCAACACCCAACTTTTTGATACCCACCTCATTTTTTTGCATGGTGAAGAGCTTAGTAGTAGTGTTGACCAAGGGAGGGGGGTCCTGCTTAAGATCTTGCTCATAAAGCTCCTTTACATACTCGAACCATTGATAGGCTATGATATTATTTTCAGTTTGTTTCTTTCTCGTTTGATGCTCCTTCCAAAATAACTTGGGGTTAGTTTTGCCCAAGAAGATTAATTCCTCCTTCCTTGAGATCATGAAATCAACTTTCTTCTTTCTTACAATTTGCTTGTAAGATTTTATTCTTATCTCTTTATGGCTTTACTCTTTCAAATTTTTCCTTGTTGTTTTTCATTCCTCATCAAACCAAACATTAACCGGAGAGCATTTTGTTTCAGATTTCCTATTTTTTGCTCTTTTGCATTATGTAAGTGATCTTTGGATTAAATTTGTTAACTCATGGCTATGAAGGCCCTCGGATGGAATTTTCTCCTTGTTAAACAACCTCTTTAGTGTTATCTTGAAGGTGTTATGGTTTTTTTGAGTCAATAGAATTATACCATTTGAAGGAGGTTGCCGGATGTGTTTTTTTTTGTCCCATGTTGTTGTTGTTCAACCTAAGTTAGACTTAAATAGATCGGTTTATGATCAGATTTCAACTCCCACAGTTGTTCACCAATCAAAACTTCCTCCATTTTCTCACACAAGCCATGTGAGAAAATTGCATAGTCTACTACACTTGCGCCATTGTAGGTATTGCAGGTGAAATTGCCAGAATTTGCCCATCTAGCTACCCCATTACAAATGACTAAGTCAAATGCCCCACATAAAGTAAGCAGTTGTTCCCCCCAAAAATTGGAGCTTTTGTAGTCCTCTGAAACTCTTGTCCATTGAGATTTTTCTCTTTTGTAAGCCAAATGGGGTTGCAGTCTTCCTTACAACGAAGAATACTAGCTTGTTCATATGTTTTCCTAGCATTGAAATCACCCACTATAAGGACTTTGCTTGGTTGGGAGTATGTTGTAATATCATTTTTTAAGGCTGCAAAGGGGTCTTTGTGATCAAGCCCCCTACTTTTGTAAGTTTTTGAAACTTGTGGAGAAAAATAACATGTTGCAATCCCGATGATGTTACCATTTTCTAATATTTTAAACCAAATGAATTGTTTATTTGAGTCTTCTCTTTCTAACTGAATGAGACAATAATTCACAAGTTCAATTATGGTACACTTTGACCTTGAACTTGGCTATGCTATAACCACTGGCACATCATGTCTTGCATACATCTAGGTGTAGAAATGGTTGTCAAGAGCATGGAAAATTTTATCCCAAGTGTTGATGTGCTTAGAATTGAAACTAAGTTTAATAGTGACATTGCCTATGCTAGGGCCACAATTTCCTGCTAGGATTTGGTGAGTTGTAGGCGTTGATCTTCAGACATGTCTGGACATTGTTTGAAGTGGGTAATGAGTCTATGAATCCAAGAGTCCGACAATGCTCCTTGAATTTGGCCTCCATATGTAAGGAGAGAAATACATGTGTTGATTTGAAATGGAGTGGGTGTTCGCAATTGAGTTTCAATTGCTTCATTGAATGATGCCTACATAGAGGCATTGTGGGCCAAGATCTTAACAATGAATTCTATGCTATGTCTAAATATCTGTAGGAAATTCCTACTAGAAAGAGGTTGTAGCTACAGGAAGATGGTCATTGTGAGCAAGAAGAGGCCACACTGTGTGTAGTTGAAACTTCCCAAAACCGGTAGCCTATTTAAAAAATGTGATCCACCAACTAAGGTTGTGCTGAATAGTAATAGGTGGAGATCAATACAAGGGTTACCACCTACTCTGATGAAAATGGCTCTGAGATGGAAATAAACCCTAACTGAGTTTCGTACCAGAAGGAGATATGGGAATATCGTTGTGGTGTCAATGCAGAAGATGTATGGAGAGTAAAGGAGCTTGATCTACACAGTTTGTTGTGGTTCAATAAAGAACCTATGCCACTAAGTAATGGGTACAAAGAGTCCTTGTTAGTGACAAATACAGGAGCCACATCGTGAGTGGTCTGTGGCCAATGTGCTGGATGACGCGAGAAAAAATGAGGCGGAGTAAAGCTTGGATAAAAAAACCCTAGATGGATGCCCTAGGATATGATGTGAGACTCTTGATTATTATTGTATTTATGAGGATGATTACAAAGTATTATCTATAGTTGGTGTTATAATAATTTTTAAAAAGTACTTGTTTTTATTATTATTATCATATTAACAATCTATTCATGTTTATACTTGTTTCTTTACCGTGTATAATTTATTTGATAATGGAGTATAGTAATCAATTATAAATTATTTTGATTTACAATTTATAAATATGGTTGAGTATGGTTTAACATGTTTGATAATGTTTAATAATCATTTCATTATGGATGATTACATTTCATGATTGTTAAATTTGGTTAAAAAACATTTGAATAAGTCAATTGGTTATGGTTGACCTTGTTTGACCATAATTCAGAAATGATGCTTATGACTAACTATAGTCTACCTTAGTTATCAATCCTTGAATATATTTTGTGGTTGAAAACTTTTTATTATAAATAATTATGATTAGTAATGATTAACTTTAGTAAACTATACTTAAAGGACAATAACTATGTTGTGACTTTAGACTATTTAATAAGAAGATTACAAAATTAATACTTAACTATGATTAACCATTATCAATTATTAAAAAAACTACAAAATCAATATTTAACTATTCTTAACCATTTTCAATCATAGTAAAATCATAATAAAACATATATAATACAATTACAATGTTTATTTTTAAACACATATAATTATAACTCAAAAAGTCCTTCCTTATTAGTTAGTGGAATAATTTTAAGTGTATAAGTTTAACCTCCTCCTATAGCCTATGGACGGCTGCTCTAAGATGTATAGGAACCCCAAGTTCCTCCATTCTATGCCAAAGATTATCCCTAGGGACCATGTCAAAAGATTTTTTGAAATCAACAAAGCAACAAAAGCCTTCCTCTTTTTTTTCCCACATTTTTTCAATGATTTGCCTTAGAGTTATATTGTGATCAATCGTTGAGTTTTTAGGTCTGAAACCTGCTTTCCCTTTAGCACGCTTGTCCCCTTCTTACGCCCACTTGCTGATTCTATTTTCTAGCATACTTCCAAATAAATTCACAAACAAGGGGTTTATCATTATGGTCCTATAGTTGGAGGGATTGTTGACATCCCCACTCTTGAAAAGTGGTATTGCTAGGTTCGTTGTCCAATCTGTAGGAAATCCTGTTGAATGATGTTGTTAAAAAATTTCATAATACGAAGTGCAAGAGTTTTTGAACCCCACTTTAGATATTCTTCCTGGAGTTCAACTAAATCTTTTGCTTTTCCAACACCCAACTTTTTGATACCCACCTCAATTTCTTGCACGGTGAAGAGCTTAGTAGTAGTGTTGACCAAGGGAGGGGGGTCCACCTTAGGATCTTGCTCATAAAGCTCCTTTTCATACTCGAACCATTGATAGACTTGATATTATTTTCAGTTTGTTTCTTTCTTGGTTGAAGCTCCTTCCAAAATAACTTGGGGTTATTTTTCCCCAAGAAGATTAATTCCTCCCTCCTTGAGATCATGAAATCAACTTTCTTCTTTCTTACAATTTGCTTGTAAGATTTTATTATTATTTCTTTATAGCTTGACTCTTTCAAAGTTTTCCTTGCTGTTTTGCATTCCTCATCAAACCAAACATTAACCGGAAAACAATTTGTTTCAGATTTCCTATTTTTTGCTTTTTTGCATTCTGTAAGTTATCTTTGGATTAAATTTGTTAACTCATGGCTATGAAGGCCCTGGGATGGAATTTTCTCCTTGTTAAACTACCTCTTTAGTGCTATCTTGAAGGTGTTACAGTTTTTTTGAGTCAACAGAATTCTACCCTTTGAAGGAGGTTGTCGGATGTGCTGATTTTTTGTCCCATGTTGTTGTTAATCAACCCAAGTTAGACTTAAATAGATCGGTTTATGATCAAATTTCAACTCCCACATTTGTTCACCAATCAAAACTTCCTCCATTTTTTCACACAAGCCATGTGAGCAAATTGCATAGTCTACTACACTTTCTCCATTGTAGGTGTTGCAGGGAAATTGCCAGAATTTGCCCATCTAGCTACCCCATTACAAATGACTAAGTCAAATGCCCCACATAAAGTAAGCAGTTGTTCCCCAAAAAATTTGGAGCTTTTGTAGTCCTCTGAAACTCTTGTCCACTGAGATTTCTCTCTTTTGTAAGCCAAATGGGGTTGCAGTCTTCCTTACAAGGAAGAATACTTGCTTGTTCACATGTTGTCCTAGCATTGAAATCACCCACTACAAGGACTTCACTTAGTTGGGAGTATGCTGCAATATCATTTTTTAAGTCTGCAAAGGGGTCTTTGTGATCAAGCCCCCTAATTTTGTAAGTTTTTTAAACTTTTGGAGAAAAATAACATGTTGCAATCCTGATGATGTTACCATTTTCTGATATTTTAAACCAAATGACTTGTTTATTTGAGTCTTCTCTTTCTAACTGAATGAGACAATAATTCACAAGTTCAATTATGGTACACTTTGACCTTGAACTTGGCTATGCTATAACCACTGGCACATCATGTCTTGCAGACATCTAGGGGTAGAAATGGTTTTCAAGAGCGTGGAAGAAGTTATCTCAAGTGTTGATGTGCTTAGAATTGAAACGAAGTTTAATAGTGACACTGCCACGATGTTAGCACCACATTTTCTTGCTAGCGTTTGGCGAGTTGCAAGGGTTGATATTAAGACATGTCTAGACATTGTTTGAAGTGGGTAATGAGTCTGTGAATCCAAGAGTCTGGCAACGCTCCTTGAATTGGCCTCCAGATGTAAGGAGAGAAATGCATGTGTCGATTTGAAATAGAGTGGGTGTCTGCGATTGAGTTTCGATTGCTTCATTGAATGGTGCCTACATAGAGGCATTGTGGGCCAAGATCTTAACAATGAATTCTATGCTATGTCTGAAGAGTTGTAGGAAAGTCCTACTAGAAAGAGGTTGTAGCTATAGGAAGATGGTCATTGTGAGCAAGAAGAGGCCACATCGTGTGAAGTTGAAACTCCCGAAAAGCGGTAGATTGTTTAAAAAATGTGATCCACCAACTAAGCTTTTGATGAATAGTAATAGTTGGAGATCAACACAAGGGAAGCCACCTACTCTGATGAAAATGGCCCTGAGATGGAAAGAAACCCTAACTGAGTTTCGTACCAGAAGGAGATCTGGGGATATCACTATGGTGTCGATGCAACAGATGTATGAAGAGAAAAGGAGCTTGATCTACATAGTGTGTTGTGGTTCATTAAAGAACCTGTGCCATAGAGTAATGGGTACAAAGAGTCCTTGTTAGTGACAAATACAGGAGCCGCGTCCTGAGTGGTGTGTGGGCCGTGTGCTGGATGATGCGAGCAAAAAATGAGGCAGAGTCAAGCTTGGACAAAAAAAACCCTAGATGGATGCCCTAGGATATGATGGGAGACTGTTGATTATTATTGTATTTATGAGGATGATTACAGAGTATTATCTATAGTTGGTGTTTTAATAATTTTTAAAAAGTACTTTTTTATTTTATTTTTTTATTATCATATTAACAAACTATTCATGTTTATACTTGTTTCTTTACCATGTATAATTTATTTGATAATGGAGTAGAGTAATCAATTATAAATTATTTTGATTTACAATTTATAAATATGGTTGAGTATGGTTTAACATGTTTAATGATTATTTTATTATGGATGGTTACATTTCATGATTGTTAAACTTGGTTAAAAAACATTTGAATAGGTTGATTAGTTATGGTCGACCTTGTTTGACCATAGTTGAGAAATGATGCTTATGGATAACTATAGTCTACTTTGATTGTCAATCCTTGAATATATTATGATTGATAATGATTAACTTTAGTAAACTATATTTAAAGAACAATAACTATGTTGTGAGTATGGACTATTTAATAATAACTATGTTGTGAATATGGACTATTTAATAAGAAGGATGTAAAATTAATACTTAACTATGGTTAACCATTATCAATTATTAAAAAATGGGACTGTTATCCCCGATATCCAGGGATAACTAGGAGATCATGTCTCGAGGCCCACATGGTCCTAGACATGGAGTACCAAGAGCATGAGCGACCTGAACATGGTCCTAGAGGACCCTTCTTTTCCTTCTCGCCAGATTTGTCCTGTCAGCAGTACCAGCCTCCATCACTACCGGCTTGGTCTTGTATCAAAGAAGGTTCTTGCTCCATGAGGTAATTGGTCCNAGGTATCATGGTATGTGTCATATTTGATCATTATAACCTTCTTATGTATGCATTAGATCTCTTTCATTTCAGATAACTGCTTGGATTTTACACTAATCTACTTGACCATTGTTGGGGTGATTGATTGGGTAGCCTAGTAAGTTGGTATTCATGGGTTTTGGTTAGCCACCAAGGAGGGTTTGAAGGATCATCGTCTGCTCCCCTCATGCTTTCACTTTTCCATCCAAAACCCCGTTCATCTATCCCATTCCCCTAGTCTGGCCATTAGGAGGACCACCCGGGTACATCTTGTCTTGTGGGAAGAAGGGGCTAAAGGCCCAGGAGGTAAAAGCAAGCTGGTAAGAGATAAAAGCCATAGGAAATTAAAACCTAGAGATGCTTCGCCCAGGGGATCCCCGAGAAGGCAATAAAAAGCCTCTCATAAGAAACTGAGGGACCCTAAGAAAATGATAAATAAACAAGTGCAAGACTTAACCAAGAGGATGGGAGGTCTCATCACGAGCCGGCCCATTATGTTCATAGGTATTTAGCGGTATGACATTGCCCTCATCTGGTCACCAAACCAGGGTAGTGACCTTTGGTTGCATGGCCAAAGGAAGGGGGGTCTCATCACGAGCCAGCCCTATCATTTCTGCGAAGATACTAGTGGGTAACGATGTCAGCTCTGGCCACCTAGCCAAGGCAGTGTCCTCTTCGTCAAGGCTTGTAGAAAAAATACAAATAAAAAGATAAGGCAATAAGGGCTTGGAAAAATTGCATCCATGACGGGTACAGCTCGCCTCCTACAAAGGCACCCACAGACGACACCAGCCCTAGGTCTGACTATAACCAGACATCCCTAAAACCATATCAC
>ML778861.1:896705-952302 GCA_009831015.1 Picea engelmannii | reverse complement strand
TAGTGGCGGTTTATATTGTGAAATTCGTTGACTTTTGAGTCCGGGTAGGAATTTTGAAGTCTGCCAAGGGCGATGTAGTGGCAGTTTATATTGTGAAATTCGTTGACTTTTGAGTTCGGGTAGGAATTTTTGAGTCTGTCAAGGGCGATGTAGTGGCGGTTTATATTGTGAAATTCGTTGTCTATGTAATGAAATATGAAATTAATTGGTATGGTTACATCCCATCATTATGTTATTAAGGAAGTTTCATCAGGGTAAGGTTCGTCTCGAGAAATTTCTACTCATCCTCCTCGAAGTCTATATATATATTTATTAAGGAAGTCTTATCGAGGTTCAGAAATTTCTATTCATCCTCCTCGAGCTATATGTATATATATTCAACCTCCTCCAACTCATCCACATATATATGTTAAAATAAAAAATCAAAATTAAATTTTATATATATATAACTTCTTCCAACTCATTCATTCATTCATATATATGTTAAAATAACAAATCAAAATTAAATTGAACTATGTAATATTTTGTTTCTATTTTATATTATTTAATTAAAAAAAAAATCGAATAATATAATAAGTCATATAGTATATTGCTTATGTTTTTTAATGCAATTATCAAAAAACTAATTCAAACAATGTGACATTATATTAACCAAATTTTAAATGATATTCCATTCATCTTCCTTGAACTTTTTCTCTTTCTTTCTTTTTCTATATATATTTAATCTTTTTCAACTCTTCCTCATATATATGGAAAACTTCTCTTAATGCTTTTTGAGCACATAAACAAAATTCTAAAGAATATAAGTAATCACTTATCCTCTTAAGGTCTTGTAGACCAATTCGATTTTAGTGGACGATCATCATCATCATCATCATCAAATAAATTCAAATAATATAAAAAGCAATATAATATATTCGTTATGTTTTTCAATGCAATTATCAAAAAACTAATTCAAACAATGTGACATTATGTTAACCAAATTTTAAATGATATATATCACAGTAGCAGTGCAATAGGTATACTTGTACATATTGTAAATAGTAGAAGCTAAAAGAAGAAAAAGGAAAATAAAAACAGAAAAATGAAGAAAAAAACAAAAAGAAGTAATTAGGAGGAGTAAGTAATTCAGGAATAACATCGCGCGGAAACCAGTGCGACACAATTTGGAATATTGTGCACAGGAAAATTAGACACTAAGAAAATGATCGGAAAAAGTAAAAAACAAGGCAGAACATTAATGGTCAGGTTTATAAAAAGGGAATAGCATGGGCAAGTTCAACACTTCATGAATTTTGAGAAACCAAGAACTTGAGAGTGTGAGCAAAGGGTGATAGAGAAAGAGGAGATTTCAATCGATCGATTGCAAGAATAGTTCGTTGGCACCCCCAAAAGTTGGTGCTCCTAGATGATTTGTGTGAGTAACCTGACAGTTCGGTAGGAAGAAGGAACAAATGGAAGAACCAAATAATTGTGTGGAGATAAAGGACATAAGAACATCTAAGAATGAATCAATCAGTCCCACCAGATTCGAGGAAGAACTATAAACTGTGGAACAGGTACAAGTGGGTCAAAGCACAGAAAACCCTAATGATGGCATGGAACCTAGTTTTGAAAACCCTGCAGCAACATAGGAAAATGACCAAAATAAGAAGAAAGATGGAGCAGATGAATTCTCGGTGGAAGACATCACAGTCTAGAAGGAAATGGAGGGAGAAGAAGAAGAAGAACCTGAGGATGAATCCACAAAATAAAATCTAGTAGTAGGTCAAAAGTGGAAAGCACCAAGTGCGGTGGGAATTACATTAGCCCATCTTCCTAAGGTTGTAAACACAATGGAAGACATGTTAGGGAAGGTGCCGAAGGTGAATTATGTGGACCATGACATAAATGACACAATGAAGTTTCCAGACTTCGAGAAGAAAGCATACTTGGAGGATAGGGGGGAGGTAGGACCCCTAGGGAAACCTATTCTGAAGCTCGCGCAGTGGGTCATAGGTCTCTATAATTTGGGCGTGATGAATCTATTGGACATACCGCATTTTAGGCATGATAAAAATGTGGGACTGTGTGTGAATTCGTTATTGGCCAGGGTACATGGAGGTATTTTGTGGATGGACAAGACGATCCCCATAGATGTGGATATCATAGCAAAGATCACAGGATTTCCTACCAGCGGGGTAAATCCAGAGAACTCCCTGGACAATAAAACGAGGGATAAGGAGATAACAGAGGAAGTGAAAACACAATTTGGGATAAAAAGGGGAACCTGAGGACTAATCATCAAGGATATTAATGATCATGCAACTAATTTTTCTACAAAACTGATGGCCTGCAAACTATTGAGAAAGTGATGAAAGGAAGAAGCCTCAATGAGAGTGATAGTAATAGTTGTGCAGTGCGCAAAGGGCATAGTGTTCAACTGAACACCATACTTGTTGAATCATTTTTTTGTAGATTGTATAGATGCACATGATAATGGAACGAAATTCCATTACTCTTGGTTGCTAATTCTGATAGCATTGGTGGGTTGGCATGAGACCAAGTTTTCATCTTTTCTAGACAGGAAGGGAAAATTTTATGTAGCGCACTACGAAACTTTGTGGTAGGAAAAGGACACCAAGAGCCAAAAGGATAACAACGCAATATTCTCCATGTTCTTGGAGGATATGCATCAAAAGACAACCAATGTCTAGAGTAGAAGTGGTACAAGGAAATGAAGGGATTGCAAATTTCAAAGCTTCAAGACATCATTTATGGATCCAAGCCACAAGGGACCCAAAGACCAAGTGGCTAGAAATGAGATATTGCACATCAAGGGAAGAGGTAGACTGGATTATGAAAGATTGGCCCACGTTGTGGAAGGTGCTAGTACCAGAAAAGAAAGAAACCAAACAAAAGGAGCCAACAAAGGCAGGAATATCCAAAAAGACAATCAGTCTAGATGAAAATACTAGGAATGCTGCAAAGCATGGCCAAGCTTCAGGAAGCAGCGTATCCAACAAAAAAACCAGAAAGAAAGAGACAGTATCAAGGACACAAGTCAAAGGGGATGGAGAGAAGGATAATTCTTGTCCGAAGGAAGTAAAATATGGGGAAAAAACAAATATGAAAACTGAGTCGTAGACCTCAACCCCAACTAAGAAGAGAACGAGATCACAGGAGGAAAAAATCAGGAAAAAGATGAAATATCATAAAAATCCTCCAACTATCACTATCACAGATGACGATGTCAAGTTAGTAGTAGACAAAGTCTAAGAGAGAGGAGAGGATGTAGTATGTGCAACAAAGGTGAAAACGTAGAAGATCATGGAAAATCTAGTAGAAGTACATGACATCTTTCATATATTGCAACTCAATACAATGCATCATCCAGTAGCGCATAAGACATAAAAAGTACATGAAACATCAACAGAGAAGGAGCAGGAAGAGATCATGAAGACAAGAGTAGTGAGTAGTGACAAATTCACAGTCACACAAGACATTTTGGATATGGATGAATAGATAACATAGAGACCAATAAAGGACCTGCAACATATGTAGTTGGTTATGGCGAAAATACCCACAAAAGCCTTATATGGACAACAAGCAAGTGTAATGCAGGAAGTGCAATCTAGAGCTAGGGAGGATGCCATGAACCTAGCAATCAACCGTGAGGTGAAGGAAATTCTGCAAGTGACACGTGAACAAATCACGCTGGAAAATGAGGAAGAGAAGAAGCGCACCGATGATTTAGAGAAGAAGCTCACAGAGGTATACAAGAGTATACCTGACTACGCACAAACATAGGAGGTTACAATGGAAGTGAAGATCCAACAAATTACACAAACCATGGAGAGATATAAGTAAGAAATATCAAAGTTAATAGAGAAGTTAACTTTGTGAACACCTCCAAAAGTGCGAGAGAAGAGAGAACAAGAGGCTAATGCGCATGCATAGAGTATAGCACAAGAGGTTAAAGAAGTGGCATAATTGTATAGCATGACTGCACATATTTGGACAAGCCTAGAAGATGATGAAAAGATCCAACAATTGGAGCAAAGGGAGGAAAAATTGAACCTGACAGTTCAGGACTTGAAGAAAATACAGAAAATCATGGACATCTCTCTTAGAATGAAGGCAACACAGGAACTGAATAACTTGTAAGAATAAGTAAAGAATGTGCAGAAGTATAAACAAGCAAGGCAGGATCAATCAGAGCCATTTCAACAACAAGCATAAGGGATGATAGATGAGCTCCAAACAAAAAAGGGAAAATGGGAATAGGCGCTCACAGAAAATAGAGAAGTGTTGGCAGAGCACATAACAACATAGGTTTTGGAGACATTAGAAGGGAAGAGCACAGAGGCCAAAGATAAAGTGACACAATTAGCAAAGAAGTTTCATGCGCTCGAGGTAGTGATGTAGAAGGTGCACTGAGGCTAAGTGGCTCAAGGAAATCCACATGTTAGTGTTGGGGGCATGTTGGAGAATTCATGTTTGGAGAGCAGTGCAACAAACGAGGTATAACAATGCACCACATTTTGAGGAAAAACAATGCGTGCGACAGGATTTGTGGAAATCCGACGCAAATTTGGACAATCCTAACCTAGTTAGGGTTAGGGTTTTAGGATGGATTGTAAGGGTTTCTAACCCATTTTTTTAATATAAATAAGGGGCATGAGGTAGATAAAAAAAGGAAAAAGAATTATCTAATATTTGATTGTTAGAGAGTTAGTGCGACAAGTCTATTATGGGGAACTTATTTTTGGATTCTTTCTGAACTGGAAGTCTCTTTTGAGATCTATAGAGCTCAGATGATTTCAAAGTAGATGAGAGTCAGGTCACAAGCTATGGAGCTTGGTGCGATCGTGGTCTGCCTCACTACTCACTACTCTAATGTAATGCGCACAACGTTTTTTGATGAATAAGAATAAAGAAGCAGAAGATATTTGTGGACGTAGCCCTAGAAGGGTGAACCATGGTAAAACCATGTGTGCAATGTGTTTTCATGTGTTATTAATTTTGCAGTTGACATTGGATGGATAGATAGACGAATGGATGATTTATTTGCAATGCCCACTAGATAAAATATGCAAATGAATGAATGGATCTAATGAATAGTAGAATAAAATGCATGGTTAAGTAGAAATAAGAATAAGTAAGAAAGAATATCCCCCAATCCCTTCCATGACTACACACATCTACGTCCTGCGGTCCCCATAAACCATATCAGGTGACACTGCGTTGTGCACTCTGTGCACGGTGTAGCCTTTTGGTTTACTAAAATGGTCGATGGTGATAAGGGTTTTGTTGGAGAACTAAGGTAGAACCAGGGTCATTCCATAATTCCAACAATTTATGTGGCACTAGAGGAGACCAATACACACGATCTAAAAAAAATCTGTTTTGATCATGTTAAGAACCTTTTAGCCTACACGACGTTGTAATTTCATAATATTAAAAAAAATATAAAATTAAAATTAAAAATTTCCAAAAAATACATGGCACAAGAAAAAAGGATTCTCTACAAGTATTCAAGTTTTTGGAATGAAATTCCATCGTTAAGATACTCAACACTGCACGAACCAAAACATATACCTTATATTTTGTTGAAAATTAAGATACCACTGAGAAAAAATCAGATTTGACCTAGTTGTTCACAATGTTTATGAATAAAAGTTGTGTATTGGGAATGCTAATTCAATTTCCTAAGTTCATATTTCTTACACCATATTCAAATTCATTGTACTTAATAATCCCTCCACGTTAACAAATTGTTGTTTTTTGAGGTTTACATGGGATAAGAGTGATGAGGGTTAGATATGAAGGATGTTGGTGGATCGGGGTGTGATTAGAGACTTCAAAGATGGTGTGGAGTGTATATGAGGGATGTTGGTGGATCGGGGTGTGATTGGAGAGTTCAAAGGTGGTATGGAGTGGTCAAGTTTGTGGTCATATATGAGGTGGAAGCTAGAGGGAAGGGGTAGCAAACAAAGAGAGTGGAAGGGAAATGGAAGACAACAACACTATGGGGTTAGTTGAGGTGTGAATTGGAGAAGTATAGTAGAGTGGTGTGATGTTGCAAGGCTCAAAATTACATAATCGAATGTGAGGGCATTTTAAGCATGTAGATGAATCCTTCAGAGAGGGAGCTTCTCTCAAACAAGTCCACTTTATATTAGAGAGCGCGTAACAATACATAATTAAATTTAAGTATGAGTACTTTTTGGAATCTTTGATCTAGAATTGGATCTGGAGAAGAAGAAGAAGAAGAAGTAATTTTAACATCCAAGAGGCTAACAATAGCCTACGGGACAGACCGCCTCACACACTGATTTCAGTAGTTCATCCCTTTCACTGTTCAACTTGATGATGAGCTCCCCTAATTTCTCCATTGTCCCCTCATTGAATAAGTCATTCCAAGAGCTTTCTATCAAGATATTTATATAGTTGTCCCTGTTGTCTTTCAAAGCTTCACACTCTAAAATGAAATGATTTTCTGTTTCCACTTTTCTGGAGGTGCAGAACACACACACCCTTTCTTCCCAAGCTTCTTTTGGTCTTTTCCAGAGCCCGGTTTCACAATGGAGTCGATGGGAATTGGTTCTTAATTGGGCAATGAGCATTTTGTCTCTCCAAGATATATTGGCCCCGATGTATGCTTTTTGATAATGATTGTATGTGGGGTTAAACTCTTCAATATAGTACTCTTTCTTTCTCCCAAGCCCTTTATCACAAGTTCGTTTGTGGAACCTATCAATAACAAAATCCTTTATCTCTTTACTGTTTGTAGGGCACTTGTTCAAGTGGATATCCCATTTACTAAGCCATTTAATGTTTTGTCTCATCCACATCTTCTTCCTTTTGCACAATATGCCATTGAAGATGACCTTAGGCCACCGACTGTCTTCCATTTTCTCAATTTGTTTTAGGTATCTTATGAGACGCACCATAACAATTGTTTCAGTAGGAGAAACCCCCATTTCACTCAGCATGATATCATAAGGGACTGAACTTTTAATTTTAAACTTGTTTGTGATCAAGCATTTTTTAATATTCTCAATTTGTTTCCACTGTACGTCAAATGTGCTGTTGGTCCACACTTCACAACCATATAGAACCACCGAGATCACTAAAAGCCTAAAGAGAATTTGCATAGACTTCCAAACCCATAGCTCTGCTTCTCTGCATCTATTTTGAAAAGCATAGAACACTTTCCAACCTCCCAAAGTTCTTTTCTTTCTGCTACCTTCCCAACTTAGATTTTTGTTGAAGCCAATTCCGAGGTATTTGTAATCTTCCACTTCTTCAAGAGTGTTGCCTTCAAAGCATAACTTATGTTGCTTATGTTTTCTTTTTCTATAAAAAATTACCACTTTCGTCTTGCTAGTATTGACTTGCATTCCCACTGTACTACAAAATCGCTCAAGGGAAATTAAGTGTTCTTGCAACCCAAGGGCAGATTTAGCAATCAAAATAAGATCATCTGCATACAAAAGAAGCCTTATCAAAAAATAACCCAAAAGAGCACCATCACCCCCCTGTGAGTATAACCACTCTTCAACTTTGTCAATATATAAGTCAAAGAGGGTAGGGGACAATGGGCACCCTTGCTTGACCCTAATATCACTCTTAAAAATTTCGAAGATCCTAGCTGACGTTCAGATTTTGACTTTAACCTCCTCATATAGCCTATGGACGGCTTCTCTATGATGTATAGGAACCCCAAGTTCCTCCATTCTATGCCAAAGCTTATCCCTAGGGACCATGTCAAAAGATTTTTTGAAATCAACAAAGTAACAAAAGGCTTCCTCTTTTTTCTCCCACACTTTTTCAATGATGTGTCTTAGAGTTATATCGTGATCAATTATTGAGTGTTTAGGTTTAAAACATGCTTTCCCTTTAGCACATTTTGTCCCCTTCTTCTGCCCACTTGTTGATTCTATTGTCTAGCATACTTCCAAATAACTTCGCAAACAAGGGATTTATCATTATGGTCCTATAGTTGGAGGGATTGTTGACATCCCCACTCTTGAAAAGTGGTATTGCTAGGCTCGTTGTCCAATCTGTAGGAAATCCCTGTTGAATGATGTTGTTGAAATTTTTCATAATGTGAAGTGCAAGAGTTTTTGAACCCCACTTTAGATATTCTACCTGGAGTTCAACTAAATCTTTTCCTTTTCTAACACCTAACTTTTTGATATCCACCTCAATTTCTTGCATGGTGAAGAGCTTAGTAGTAGTGTTGACCAAGGGAGGGGGGTTCTGCTTAGGATCTTGCTCATAAAGCTCCTTTACATACTCGAACCATTGATAGAATGTGATATTATTTTCAGTTTGTTTCTTTCTCGTTTGATGCTCCTTCCAAAATAACTTGGGGTTATTTTTCCCCAAGAAGATTAATTCCCCCTCCTTCAGATCATGAAATCAACTTTCTTCTTTTTTACAATTTGCTTGTAATCTTTTATGCTTATTTCTTTATGGCTTTACTCTTTCAAATTTTTCATTGTTATTTTTCATTCCTCATCAAACCAAACATTAACCGGAAAGCAGTTTGTTTCAGATTTCCTATTTTTTGCTCTTTTGCATTCTGTAAGTGATCTTTGGATTAAATTTGTTAACTCATGGCTATGAAGGCCCTGGGATGGAATTTTCTCCTTGTTAAACAACCTCTTTAGTGCTATCTTGAAGGTGTTATAGTTTTTTTCGAGTCAACAAAATTCTACCCTTTGAAGGAGGTTGTCGGATGTGTTGATTTTTTGTCCCATGTTGTTGTTGTTCAGTCGAAGTTAGACTTAAATAGATCGGTTTATGATCAGATTTCAACTCCCACAATTGTTCACCAATCAAAACTTCCTCCATTTTCTCACACAAGCCATGTGAGCAAATTGCATAGTCTACTACACTTGCTCCATTGTAGGTATTGCATGTGAAATTGCCAGAATTCGCCCATCTAGCCACCCCATTACAAATGACTAAGTCAAATGCCCCTCATAAAGTAAGCAATTGTTCCCCAAAAAAGTTGGAGCTTTCGTCGTCCTCTGAAACTCTTGTCCAGTGATTATTTCTCTCTTCTGTAAGCCAAATGGGGTTGCAGTCTTCCTTACAATGAAGAATACTAGCTTGTTCATATGTTGTCCTAGCATTGAAATCACCCACTATAAGGACTTTGCTTAGTTGGGAGTACGCTGGAATATCGTTTTTTAAGGCTGCAAAGGGGTCTTTGTGATCAAGCCCCCTACTTTTGTAAGTTTTTGAAACTTGTGGAGCAAAATAACATGTTGCAATCTTGATGATGTTACCATTTTCTGATATTTTAAACCAAATAAATTGTTTGTTTGAGTCTTCTCTTTCTAACTGAATGAGACAATAATTCACAAGTTCAATTATGGTACACTTTGACCTTGAACTTGGCCATGCTATAACCACTGGCACATCATGTCTTGCATACATCTAGGGGTAGAAATGGTTGTCAAGAGTGTGGAAGAAGTTATCCCAAGTGTTGATGTGCTTAGAATTGAAACTAAGTTTAATAGTGACACTGCCACCATGCTAGCGCCACAATTTCCTGCTAGCATTTGGCGAGTTGCAGGCGTTGATCTTCAGACATTTCTGGACATTGTTTGAAGTGGTTAATGAGTCTGCGAATCCAAGAGTCCAGGAACGCTCCTTGAATTTGGCCTCCAGATGTAAGGAGAGAAATGCATGTGTCGATTTGAAATGGTGTGGGTGTCCGCGATTGAGTTTCGATTGCTTCATTGAATGGTGCCTACGTAGAGGCATTGTGGGCCAAGATGTTAACAACGAATTCTATGCTACATATGAAGAGCTGCGGGAAAGTCCTACGAGAAAGAGGTTGTAGCTACAGGAAGATGGTCATTGTGAGCAAGAAGAGCCCACACCGTGTGCAGTTGAAACTCCCCAAAACCGGTAGCCTGTTTAAAAAATGTGATCCACCAACTAAGGTTGTGATGAATAGTAATAGGTGGAGATCAATACAAGGGTTGCCACCTACTCTGATGAAAATGGCTCTGAGACGGAAATAAACCCTAACTGAGTTTCGTACCAGAAGGAGATATGGGAATATCGCTGTGGTGTCGATGCACAAGATGTATGGAGAGTAAAGGAGCTTGATTTGCATTTTTTTTATCACGCATAAAGGCTTTAATTTCCTTCGTAAGACTTTTTTTTTTTCTGGATTACACCCAAAACAACATTCCAAGTTCTTTACACCCTTGTCGAGGCGGTCTTAATTTCCGTGATAAAAAGTCAATTTTATCGGACATATCCCTTTATGCCGCCGTAATTTCCTCGAAGATAGTGACTTCTTTGACAATTATCCAAAATACTTCATATTTATCGCAACTGACCCGTCAGCCGGCCTCGACGTCCCTTCTAAGAGTAGACTCTTCCTAACTGAACTTCAATTCCCATTGCCAAAGTCTATCGATGACGTCATTTACTAATAACGACTTCAATTCGCATTGCCAAAGTCTATCCATGACGTCATTTACTAATAACGACTTCAATTCTCATTGACATAGTCTATCGGTGACGTCATTTACTAATAACGACTGCCCGGAAAATTCCACGAATTGTATCTCCGTTTATAGACAAGGATATACTTCCAACGTGTCAATTGATTTCACATGTAGAAGTCTGTAAATTCAAGAATTTGTAGAATGGATACTATTAAGGGATATGCAATTAGTCAAAAATCGTGTAAAATATGCATACGTTTTCAAAAGACAAACTTTGGAAGCATGTTTTCGCTTAATTGTCAATGCTAGTGCTGGTTAATTTTGAAAAGATATAAACTCAATTTCGTTCACTTTATTGTTCACAATTTATTTTTGACCATACATGTAGGATATTATATATATCCGTGCATGAAAATAAGGGCTTGTCGAGATCGACTAGACTCAGATGGTGCGGTGAATTCGCACGCAACTCATGGTGAGAAGTTGACAGAGTATACAGGCTGTTTATCAGGGTAGAAGAGTCCAAAGTTACGCTCTATCTCATCCCCTTGCTTCAAATCCTCGTTGAAGAGCGCGAAGACATATGTCTCGATGCTCATTCCTGGCTTTTTGGGTGTCCCTGCATTCGATAATACATGTTGGATGAGATTACTGTTATAAGCCTGAGCATTCTCAGTCGTGGCCACATCCTCGCCAGCAGAAGGCCATCCACTTTCTGTAATGACGATCGGGACGTTGGAATATCCCAAGGCTTCCATGGCCGAGAAATGAGTATCGACCATGGCATCGAACAAGTTGGTGTAGCTCTGATCTCCGTCTTGCACCACCGTAGACGTGGACTTAAACAGAGCGTAGTCCAGAGAAATGGAGCCCCTGTTGCCGATATAGCTGAAGTATGGGTAGACATTGGCCATGAAGGGAGCCCCGTTATCTGACAGAAATTTGAGTATTTTGCTCATCGTGTCCTTCACATCCTCTCCGAAGGCTCCCTTAGACGGCGGGTAGCCGCTGCTGACACCCGAGACATGGGTGGTAGAGACCTTGATGCTCTGCAGATTGGCGTTCTGAATCGCAGTTTGAATGTTGGTCATGGCAGGAAAAAGATACGATACGTACTGCGTGCTAGGCAATACCTCGTTGCCCACTGCAATGTATTTGATATTGGTGGCGGGATAGAAGGGGACAATGTTGTCGTTAACCCAACCGTTTGCTGAGTCCTGGCTGGAGGATATGGCCTCCAATTCCTCATTACCGACTCCAACGATTACATCGATSCCAGAWTTGGCGAAAGYTTTCAGTGCATCTTTGTTTGCTTTGAAAATCCTCATTTTCCCAATGTTGTTGCTGTTCATCAAAGTTACCACCTCGTCTGGAGATGGAAGATTGTCTCCGTCCATGCCGTAGTTCACTCCTATTTTATCACCATCTGCACACCGAATTGAATTATAACCAATTTCATAGAGTCACCATGTCGAATTTGTAGCTTTGAATAACGATTCTATTGTATGAAGCATTTATCAAATTAGAAGGAAAAAAATGAAGGTAATGCTAATTTACCTGCGAGAATTAAACAACAGAAGGTGGCCACACATACAATCAGGATGATCTTCGATTGGTCTTTAAAGGCTGCCATTTTTCTCACGGGAAATGATATACTTGAGAAATGTATGCGAGGGCGTTGGATTTATAAGGAGCTCAATTGTTCTGCAGATGGATTAAAAATTTAGAACCGATAGACCAAGCACGATGCCGTGCCGTATGGGACTAGCTGTTTTTCCCAGCATTGATAACTTGATTATGATACGTCACCTGATATCCACATATGTACAATAACGAGGGTGGAAATTATCCACCAAGCTTCCCCGTCTCTGTTTACTTTTCTTCACTAATTTGTCGCTGCTCGAGAGTTGAACAGCCGCCATCGCTTATCTCGAAGTCCCTGCGTACTCTTTGACTTTTGAGTCTATGTAATGAAATATGAAATTAGTTGATAAGGTTACACATCATCATTATGTTATTAAGGAAGTTTCATCAGGTTAAGGTTCGTCTCGAAAAATTTCTAATCATCCTCTTCCAACTCCTACCTATTTTATTATGAAAATTATATTAAAAATTATATTTTAAAATAATAAATCAAAATTAAATGGAACTATATAATTCTTTTTCCACTT
Organism: Picea engelmannii; assembly: GCA_009831015.1. NCBI lineage: Eukaryota > Viridiplantae > Streptophyta > Pinopsida > Pinales > Pinaceae > Picea > Picea engelmannii. The sequence goes on along the minus strand of ML778861.1, from coordinate 939,668 downwards.
GTCAATTTGAGGTTAAACATATGTTGACCATTCGTAACTACAGACATGTATTTTCGCTAACTAGCATATAGGATAAGTATCCATTCCATCATGCACACTTGCATTGTGCTATAATTGTCACTCTTATGCCTTAGGTACGAACCCATTTTTTGCGACACGAAACCCTCCATCTGCTATAAGATGTGTCATTATCAAATGGTTGAGACTTACCAAACATGGGTACCCTAGTTAGATCCCCTGCTCCATTTAGGTGCCCATGCAGAGATTTTTTCTATAGGACTGAGAGTCCCTTATAGCTAATACATGACTTTATGTTAAGTGCCATTTCTCATTCATAAACATGCTGACCTATACCTAGAGGACTTCCAAACGAGTTTTATTTAAGCTCTTTTCCAATTCATTTTCAAAAAGTGAAAAGATTGCCGAGTGAACTTGTCTCTTTTACACTTGTAAATTGGATTTGAAAGAACGTCTATTTGGTACAAGTTTATCCCTTTTTTACACCAAGTAGACTAATATTATGAAAAGAGACATTTTTTGGCGTCAAGTTGTGATTGCATCCCATGCCCTTGCTTGCAGTATTGAGCCTATAGTCAGTTCTCGCGTTGCGTTATAAACAATTTTCCTCAGCAGTTTTTCATCCTCAACCAAGCAGAGCCTCGTTTATATCCTTCACAATTTGACACCCTATACATAGGAGGGAACATTCCCCTGAGTGTCCATCTCCCGCATGCACCTCGTTGCATTGAGCATAGGTATGTTCCACTACTGGAACTAGTTTTTCTTACTTGCGACACTCGTTTCCTCCTTTATATCATAGCTTTCATTTGACTATGAAAAAAAAAAAGATGAGCAAGAAGGGAGTATTATCTCATATTGGCAACAATCGTGTCACCTTTGAACAAAGAACAAAGTTATTGAGTCCACTTGTCATCATAATTTTGGGTCTAGCATGGCCTTAGGATGTTGAGCTCGTTACAAAGAGTTTTCTCCCCCGACTGGTTACTCTTCCAGTCTCTATAGAGAACTTGATTGATGCCTCCTACATCTCATGGTTTCATCATTAAGTCTATGCTGTCAGAGTCTTCCATATGTCTCATGCTCTGGTTCAAAGGAAGTTTATCAACCTGTGTTGGCCATTCCTTAGAACTCTTGAATTTACATGTCGTCCATACCCTCAGTTTGTCTCAGAATCACATGATGTTGTAGTCCTATTACGCACCTTGGTCCTACTTTCCTCATTGGTAGGTAACCTTGAACCCAATAGTCGACATTTCATCATTGGTCGTTGATTGGGTGGTTTCCCTTGTGTTCGGCGACAAGACACCTATTCACACATTGGGATTTGTGCAGTGTCTTGGAGGCCATTAGCCTTATTGGTGGTTTCCTTTCCTTTGTCAACAATTTTCCTCATTGGCTTCTATTCAGAGGGTCTTTTTCATGTACCTCTTCCACTCGACACACGCGAAAGATGCACAGGGTCGTTGGTTCGTGAGCATGTTCTTCGTCCACTTTCCTCCAAATCATGAAGCTCCTGCTTTATACCTTGTGTTGAATGATGAGAGATGCCTTAATGCTCTCCTTTCATCGGGTCTCCTTCCATTGACTTCAACTCATCTATTCTGGAAGCGATACCTAGAGTCCTATGAGTACCTTGAGGCTTGTAGTCATTAGTGGCAGGTTCTCTCACCTCCACCACTTCAATCCTCCACCAAAGGAAAACTCATATAAGAGAGACAATGGAGTTCTCACTCCATAAGGGAAGAGTTTGGGGGATGAACACTATGTTCATATTTAAAGGACAAAGGGATGCAGACTCAATGTGAAGTGAATAATTCCTCCAGAGTAACTTTCCTCTCAAAGTTGAATTCTTTCTCCTCTTTTCCATAGCTCGGAATTGACCCATTTATAGCCTTCAAGTGGAATTGAAGGGCCGAGTCAGAACATTTCCAATATATGGAATTCTAAGGATCATTGCTCTCCTATTGTGACATGGAAACCCGACACCATTTTTCAATTTTGGGCACATTTCATAATGTACGCGGGTTGTAGTGGTGCAACCTGCGTATACACATGTTGTATAGTAGGCAAGGTGCATATATGTGGAAAATATGTATTTTTAGCACTGAGATTTCCAAAAAGGGATGAAAAGTCTGCATGGGGAAATGGAAAAAGGATTTCTGTGCAATATTGCATAGGGTGAGGCAAATATTGCTATAACAGATGCCCCCTAATGTGTGAGGTCAAAAGAGTGTCTGCGATGGCTGAAATACATTATAAAAACCCAAAAGTGGATTGATGGGGAACTAGCTAGAAGAACTAGTTACTCATTACAATCTGTACTGACTTTGCATACATGGTTGAAAATTTGAACTACATTGTAGATCTGTGTGAAAATATACCAAACAAATGCCTATGCCCATGAATAGGAAAATACAAATGTGGTTACATGCCAAAGGATGTCATAGTCATGAACACGGCCTAGTATAACCAGTCTCAAAATAAATATGAAGATATCTATATGCAATGGAGTACAATCTGATCTCCCATGATCACTGAAATCACATAGGTACTGGTCCAATGAAAAGGAAGCAACAACTCAGGAAAGCTGCGGCCACATACTGATGTCTTCAAGTCTTCTACACAATCCTCCAATGGTGCAAGTCTACATCGTTTGAATAAAGGAGTTCAGGTCGACACAATGAGACTTCGTTTGATTATCAATCATTGAGGTATATCGTTAAAAAACTTGTTGGCCATCGACCAAGTTTTGAGGAAACCTTGGATAGGTTTAGACCACTTTTGGACTTTGACAGGTTGGTCAAAGATGGAGCGCCTAGGCAGAGTTGAGATCACAGATCTCACTTATTTTGCGGGCTATGTGGACCCAACAAGGGGTTCCTTAGGGTTTTTGTAATGGGTTATGGGATGTCATCCCATGGGTTTACCCATGATTAGGCCTTATTGGAAAAGTATAAATAAGTAAGAATGTAATATAGAAAAAAGTCAATAGCTTGGAAGGCTAAGTGCAAGTAGTTATAAGTTGCTTTATGCAACAAAATGTGTATGTAAGGCTCTGTGCTCGATAGAGAAGTTGGATCTGTGCCTTGACCTAGTTTTGGGAAGGAGGATCTGGTGTGCAGTATGTAGATCTCATGTTTGGTGTGAATCTTGGCTTTGTGTCTTAGTGCACATGAGCGAATGAATGTAAGAGATTGAAAAATAATAAAGAAGATGAAAAAGTTGGTGGACATAGCCCCACACTGGGGTGAACCACGTATATATTGTGTCTTTGGTTTACTTTGTTGGTTATGTTATGAATCTGCTCAGTGCTTATTATGTATGTTAGATAGATATGTTGATGCTTAGTGCTTAGTTGTGTTAAGAATGAATGAATGTTAGATCTAACTCAGTGCTATGTGCTAAATGATTGAAGTGCTTAATATTTATTATTACTCCGCCGATCTATATTAGGGTTTTCTCTGCGATGTTAATAAAGCTAATGAATTAATGCATATCACCTTCTAAGTGTTGCTAGAATACTCTGCAAAGTGTTATTATCACAGATTCATGTCTCATCTTGGTTACAGACACGTGAGTCATGTAACCCCCCCTGCTTCTACCTCGAGTGAGACTTCACATGTTTCTCAGGTGTTGCTGAAAAGGCTGGTAGTTAGGGTTTTGTTGGTGCGTTGTTAGAGTTGAACCCTGGGCCTGTCCCTGTGCCAACAAATGGTTCCATTTTCGGGACCTGAAACTGTGATTGTTGAGAACTAAAGAGAAGCTTTGTGCATAGATCTATTGCTGTACTGCGCAATACTCTACTTGACTTGCGAATCTCTGTGCTAAGAAAGAAACCTGATCTGAAGAAAAGAGGTAAGATCTAAATATATGTGATTTTATAAGAGTAAGATAAGTGAAATTTTTTGTTTTGAAATCATGAATTTAGGTATGTTTAATAGATTTCGTCCTACTCTGAAATCTAGGGTGCAGTTGGAAGAAAGATTTGATCTAAGTAAAACTAATAGAAATGAAGAAAGATATGTTATTCCTATGCATAGAAATAATTTTTGGACTAATAAGTGGATGTAGGAACCTAGAAAGATTTTTTGTAGATTGTAGGTCCAGCATTGTGATCCCAGTGTGTAGTACAGGAGACGTTGGGGAACATACAATAGGAAAAGAGGACTGGCATTGTGTTATAACTGCAGAAGACCGAGACATCTTTCTAAGGAAATCCCCGGTACAGGTCCTATTTGTCTTTGTTGTAAAATTGTTGGTCATGAGGTTGAGGATTGTCCAAGGATGATTGCTAAAGTTGAAAGGATGAACATGAGACAAGAAAACTTTGAAGAAATTCAAGAGACTAAGAGCGTGTTAGAGAATCACAAGGAGAAAGAATCAAAGAAATTTCAGACTATGTTATCACAATTGAAAGAAACAATGAATGATCACAAAGATGTCATCTTACCAGAGGTCCTGAAAGTAAAACAACACATAAGTACAAGAATATAAGACTTCGACATAGAATGTGTTTTGGATGAGGAAACATAAGTGAATATTATGACAAAAGATACTTGGGAAATTTTGGGAAATCCTATTGTGGTACCTTCACTGGGAAGGATAGGCTTGTTCAAGGGAAATATGATAACCTTATGTGGAATAATTACTAATGTACCTATTATTATCCATGGAACATTGACTGAAAAGGAATTTGAAGTCATTAAGTTTGTTGAGAACAACACCCCTTTCCCACTTTTGTTAGAAAATACTTGGATTGAGAAGGATCAAATCAGAAGGAAAGTAGAGGAAGAAGCTACAAAAAAGAAAAAGCAAGAACTAAGGGATTTTATAGCTAGAAAAATAGATCGACTAATAGAAGAACGAGAAGATAAGTCGAAGCAACAAAAGGAAAGAGAATTAGCTGTTGAGGTTGAAAGAACACAAGAAGGTTTGAAGGACCTATCTATGCAAGAAAGAAGAATACCCACCCTAGAATTAATAAGAAAAGGGGTATTAAATTCAAACCCTTTGAGAGCACATCAACAATGCGAAGTCATCACGCTAGGAGAAGATAATAATAAGAATGGAAAGAGGATTCTAGAAACTGCTAGAGAGACTCAGATTATAGGGAAGAAGGCAAGGAAGATCAATAAAAAGAAATCCAAGTTAGAAAAGCTACAGGAAGCTACAAAGATTAGATGGAAGACTTCACAGACTGGAACCTCGCAGGAGGGAGATTCACAGAATTTTAACCTTGTCGGAACTACACACAGAATGGGACTTTGCCCTGGCGAAGCTATATGATCGTTGGAGGTGCCTCGACCATTAGAATGACGCTCCCGAATGGCTAAGAAATGAATTTATGGGGGGATGGACCGCTTTTGGGATGTTGAGACCACGCCATGATGAAAAGATTCACATTGATGGAAGCATTCTTGCCCATTGGAAGAATCCATTACGACATTCACTTATTTAACTCGTCGGAAGCTGTACTGAGACCACTTTTTTCCACCTATGATTAACTGAGCCGATAGAGAATTGATTGTGTGTCGAGCTATGTTATCAGAAACTAGACAACGTTGTCTGTTTGTCTACCCCTCTTACCCAATCGCCTACCCCAACCTGCCTATTTTACAGTGAGAATGTCGGGAGAACCCATCGAGTTAGAGAAGTCTGTCGAGGAGGTTCTTAAGAATTTCATGGCTGATAGAGCTATGTATGAAGGAGTATAGGCTTTGTCGACCAGGGTACTACAGGATTCCCCTTTGACTGGACGTCGTTCTGGCTGTGTCAATTCCGTGATTAAGCAACGAAGTAAGCATCGCGGAAATCTGGATAATGCGAAGTAGATCTTGTTGATATTGCCAGAGTACATTCTGTTAGCACATAATATTGTATGAGGGGTGTTTTCCTATGAAGTTCCCTCTTTTGCAAAAAAGTGGAAAAGAATGGGTCAAAAACCCACTTATCCTAAGTCGGGGGTGCATAAGCGCTCTGGATTATGTAGCATGCAGATTTGGGCGGTCAGAATATGCGCACCTAGATATTCGGTCCAGATTCAAGTCTGGACCCCCCTCGCCATTATACCTTTAATGGGTGGGGGGGGTTCGATATGAAAATTTTCCATTGCGCAAATCTGGAGGGTTAGGAGATCCGCGCCCAAATCTATGGTTGGGGTCCCATTCCGGACCCCTCCGTCATTCTACCTTTAATGGGGGGGGGTCCGATATGGACAGTTTTCCAGTGTGGGCCCCTTTGCTATCATGGCACCTCCCCCTTGTGTCGGCCCCCTTCCTCTTGCCACTTGTGTTCCACTAGGCCTCATGTCCACCAGTCACATCAATCGCTTCCCCCTTTTCTAGTTATGCCATGCTTTCCTTCCACTCACCCCTGTGGCATATCATTTTCCATTTCTCTCCCTCTTGTCTTCCCACACCTGTCCCTCTCCCTACCACGTCGTCCCATTATAAGAGACGTGTTCTCCCTCAACAAATCACATATCACCACCGTATCTCCGTGCCCCCCACAAGATTTTCCACATCCATCCACTGGCGTCCCCTCGTCTCACTTCCACACCTAGTATGCCAAATCACCCTTGCCTGGTCATCGCTCATTTGTCGCTTCCCGTCAGGTGCCCCATCCTTCACATCTACCTCCAGGTCTTACCATGAAGTCATTTAGCAGATCAAGGTGGCAGCATGAGAATACCTCCATGTCCCAAAGGTGCAGAGTTGACCAGGGCCGTTTTTTATCCCAAGAAAGCATTTATTGAAGTGGTTGGTGGTGGGTGGACATCATTTCCACCATAAATGGAAGGTCTAGGAGAGGATTGTCATCTTGTCAACTCCTCGCAGGCCCATTCTGGAACACGGTGGCGTCTGACCAAAGTGCACGATGGTCCAGAGACTGCATGCACAGTCTGCCAGTAAACATGCAGACATAATGCCTTCAATGCAGTAACTCGAATCTTTTGTTGGTTTTGCTCCAAGTATATGAAGGCATTTTTTCCATTTTTGTATCCATCGTTGGTAGAGCTAAGCTACCTATTGTATAGTTTTAATGAAGCACTAGTTTTCCCTGGTTATGTATCTATATGTGAAATTTCTAGTCTAATGACAACCAGCTTCTTATTCCATCTGGTTTCCATCTAGTGTTGAAAGAGTTTATGATTGACTGAGTCACATGAAGCATTGTGACAATGTTATATAAAGGTTTTATTGTAACACTATCATGATTTCTTTCAATGTTCTTGTGTTTAAATTATTCCTCTTTGGGATGTTGTAAGCTTGATGCTCATAGCAGACCTTTGCACTTTCTCACATATGTCTTCCTTCTGCTCACCTTTACTACATCCTACTAACTGAAGTTAGATTAAGACCTCACCTATTCATGCATAGCCTTAGTCCAGAATCCTGAGTTAAAATGATATTGTATTGAGTTTACTTCCATTCGATCACCCTTTTATAAACCAATCGTGACATAAAACTGGTGGGCGTCAGGCTTTACTCCTGCTACAATCCAGGAGTGACTTCTGATGCTAACATTTCTGGTGCCATTGTTGGGGACGAAGTTGAAGATTTTCCCCAGAACTGATTGACATTGAGCCTCTGATTCTGAAGGTGCATCAAGCATCAAAGCCCTTGAATATTGCTACTGTGCACCTGGAGACTCCATTGTGATGAATCCACTGAGATGAACCTACTGTTTCAGTCGTGGCTTCTAGAGGCAGACACACGAGGTCTACCCTGCATCTACCCTTGGTGAAACCTGAAGAAGATCCAGAAAAGATTATCAGAAAGGGAAAGGCCCTCGGAGAAGGAGCTTCTGCTGCTGAACTAGGTATTTCTGATAGTTCTCATCTTCCTTTGTTAGAAACTCCATTACCTGCTTCTCAGTTTCCTAGCATACCTTTTACTGAAGTTTCCCGTTTTCTAAACTTTGGGAGTGTTCCTGTTGAGATTTCTTCTCCTGGTCTGAGACTAGAGGGAGAAACTCTTGTCACTCCTGTTAGCGATAATTCTTGTCTTTGGCTCGAGAGCATTCGGGTCTGCAAGTTACACGAGAAGCGCCTGAGCGCAGCATGGGAAAATCTCATTTTTCGACTTCCAATCAAGCGAGTGGGAAAAGTATGTCATCAACGACCAGGATCCATGTATAGAGCAGATCAACGATCGACAGGAAATCATGATTGACAAATATGCACCAAGGTTAATGCATTAGATAGTGCCCATAGCACGATCAGTAATGGATGAAAGCCGCTCATCCTAAGGGACGTGTGGCGCAAGGTCTGGCCGTGTCGGCGTTTCGGCATTCGGGAGTTCGTGGGGTGAAGGTTTTACGTCTTTAAAATTGCGAAACCCTGAACCTTGACAGCACCGAAAGCGTCGAAACTAGGGCCTGCGGTGTCACGAAACATTTTCAGTCATCCATTCAAAGGGGACACCTGGCAGCAAACTCAACCATCTTGGAGTTTCACTCATCGCGACTCTAAGGTGCAAAAGGCAGCTTCGTTATGTTACGATGCATGAGATGCCGGGAAAGTCCCGGACTGGGGCCCACAACAGCGTTAGATGAGTTCAAGACTCTTAGATCTCAAAGGGACGTGTGGCACCAGATTCAACCGTCTCAGCATATCACTCATCGCAATTTCGATAAGCAAGGATCAGCCCCTTCATATTCGTGAATGCTGAGAAGCGCCATGGGAAAAGGCCCGTGGTCACAGTCCGTGGTCACTTGGAAAAAGAGAGGAGCTGCGTGAAGAAGGCCGAAGCACCGAGTTCAGTTACAGAGAGGATCCTCATGGTCTCCAAGCGCCATCAGATCCAATATCCATACTGTTTCTCGCCTGCAGTAAATGACGACAAGAGCGGGTGGTTGAAGCCTCCTTTCATTCATTAAGTGAGGGGATGGAGGGTCTAGCAAGATGTCTGCCCGAAGAAGTCCTGTGTATCGATTTTCTCAAAGACGCCATGCCAAAGTCCTCAAATCGACAAAGAAGTCTGTGCATGCTAGCCCAGCACTTAATGGCTCAGCTACCCTCCTTGCAGGAGCCATGCGTAGTTAAGATGGCGCTTAAAGAAAGATATCAGTACGAGTTTGACTTATGGGACACCAAGCTTTGGGAGACTGGGTACGCCTCTGTTAGGCTATTTTCTCTGAGTATATAAACTAAGTCTTTGTATTTTGTAAGGTATCGATGGTTGAGCAGAGCTCCCGGTTGTGAAGTTTTAATGAAGCACTGATAACCTGGTTATGTATGGAATTTTGAGACTTCTTGCCTTATGAATGCCTGTTTCTTTCATGTCTTTGTTTACACTGTGTTAGAGCAGCTCAGAATTGGAGGATCCAGTCAAGCTATAGCTATTATAGGATGATGTTGTAATGGATCACTATAATAGTTGCGCTGTCTCTAATCAGTTCTTGTGATTTTCCCAGTGCTTAGTGACTTGGAATTGGAGGATCCAGTCAAGTCCCCTTTCAGTTTCTTGAGACCCTAAACCAAGCAGATCTTGCATTCAGAGTATTTCTTCTACAAACTGCCGAAATCATGTTGCCCAAAGTTGTTTGTCCACTTTTCTTACTAAGTCTTCCACCTGTTCATCTTTTAATCAACCCACTGGCTGAAGTTAGGTCGAGACCTCCTTTGTTACTTACGTACCAGACCCAGTCCCTGATTTAGAGTAATATCTCCTCGAGTCTTTATCTCCATTTGATCACCCCTTTATAAACAAATTGTGACATTAAACTGATGGGTGTCGGGCTCTGCTCTTGCAAGCAATCCAGGAGTGACTTATGACGCTAACATTTCTGGCGCCGTTTCCGGGGATGAAGTTGAATATTTTCCCAGGGATTGAACAACAACGATTAGCTGATTCTGAAGGTGCATCAGATATCAGAACTATTGAGATTGTTGCTGTGCACCTGGCGACTCCATTGTGACAACTCCACTGGGGAGAACTTGCTCTATCAATTGTGGCTTTCAGAGGCAGACACACATGGTCTCATCCACAGCTGCCCCTAGCTACACCTGAAACTGATCCAGAGGTGGTTCTCAGAAAAGGAAAGGCCCCTGAAGAAGAAGCTTCCACCGTCGAAACAGGTAATCCGTCATCTTTTTCTATAAGAACTCCGTTTTCTCCCCCTCAGTTTCTTGATAGACCTCCCTCACAAGTTTCTCGTTTTCTGAATTTTGGGAGTGTTCCTGCTGAGTTTTCCCCTCCTGGTTTGGGATTGGAGGGAGAAATCCTTGTCACTCCCCTCTCCTCTGAAGCTATACCTTGGCGTAGACCCATGACCACAGAAGATTTGCCCACTCCTTCACAAGGAGGAGCACCTGCTGACTTGATCTCATTAGCATTCTCCTTGAATCCCCTCTTGTTTCCCACCCCACTCCGAGGTTCATTCCCGGTAGCCCCTTCGTGAACTCCTTCTCCTCTGAGTTCTCCTCCACCTAATATTCCTATGGCCGGAGAAAATCCCCCTATGACCGAAATAGAGGTCATCATAGCCGCTAGATACGCTCCCCTCATGCTACCACAGCCTCTCAATAACCTCCCAGCAGAAGGGTACCTTAAACAACTGCCCAAGTTTACAGGAGAGGGGGACATAGCTGCAGAAGAGCACCTAGCAGCCTTTTACACTTTCACGGATGATAATGTTATCATGCACACAGACATATGGATGAGAATTTTTGTCCATAGTCTCCAACGAGAGGCTAGAAAATGGTTCAAGGCCCTGCCTCCTGGATCTATTGATGGGATCAGAGCTTTATATAATGCCTTTTTGAGACAGTGGGGAGATAAAAAAGACTTCATGTATTACATGACAGAGTTTGGGTCGTTGAAGAGAAAGGAAGGAGAGTCTGTTTCTGACTTCTCCAAGAGGTTTAATAAAATGTACAACAAAATTCCTGTTGAGATAAAACCCTCTGAAGCCTCTACAAAGATCACTTACTCCATCGCCTTCGATCTTGATTTCTGCCTACTGCTAAGGGAGAGAAGAGCTGCTACACTGGCACACATGCAAGACGCAGTCGTGGAGGTAGAATCCAACATATTGGCTATCAACCGACTCAGGAACGCCAGGGATAGAAATACGTCCAAAAAAAGGCCTGAAACTTCCTCATCCAGTTCCTCTCCCCTACCCCATCAGACAGATGAGACAGCTAGATCAATAAAATCGCTTGCTGCCAAGATAGAAAGGTGGGAATTAGAGGGGAAGCCCATGTACAGAAATCCCCTAAACATTGATAATAGAGGTTTCAGACGACCTGCTAACAATATACCTCAGGTCCTCCCAAGGGAACAGAGGGGAAAGGAAAGAGAAGATCAAAGGGTTCAACCCCCCCTCCAAAACAACCTAGTTGATCATGAGGAAAGAGAGGAGATGGACGAGTTTGGCCCTGAAATTCACTGTATTGAAGAAACCCCTCCTTTTCCCCATTTGACTCAGTCTGTGTACGAAAAATCCCTGATGAAAATTCAGATCCATGAGTTAGGAAAGGACGAAAGGGCTGGTCATACTTCTAACAGATACAATCTCAGGTCAAGGAAGAAAGAAGGAGACTTTGACAACCCAGACCAGCCCCTCACAGCAGATAGGCCTATCAAACCTGCAACAACCACTACTAAAGAAAAGAAGACTCAGAGTGCTTCGCCAACAACCAAAGAGCCTGTCACTGAGGTAAGAGAAGCTCCTAAACCTACCCCCCACTTCAATTTTGAGCATGAGATTCAGAATATTAGGATTCCTATACCTCTCTCTGAGCTAGTTAAAAATGAAGACTTCAAAAGGTCCCTCTCCAAGTTGCTACAATCTGAATCCCCCCAGCCCCCCTCTGACTCAATAAACCTTCAAGATGAAAATCCTGCAGTCGTCTTAGGGTCCATGGTAGAGGATAGAGATGATTCATCCCCTCCCTTCTACACTTCCCTGAATATACATGATAAAGTGCTGCATAACTTCCTCATGGACTCAGGGGCTTCCCATAACCTTATGCCCAAAATAGTAATGGAAGAGCTGGGATTAGAAGTGACCAGGGCCTATCATGATTTATACTCTTTTGATTCAAGGAGGGTGCAATGTCTGGGAGTCATCAAGGACTTGGTGGTTTCTCTGTTTCAACTGCCCATGAAGAGTGTGGCCATGGACATTGTGGTAGCTGATGTTCCTCCCAATTTTGGCATGTTATTGTCAAGGTCTTGGATTAAAATACTTGGAGGAACATTACAGATGGACCTCACGTATGCTACCATCCTAGTGTTCGGAGGGGAGCATAGAAGACTATACAGGAAAGCCCAAATGGCCTACATAATCAGTGATGAAGCCAACCCTACCAATCATCCCATCTTTTCCTTGGACATTGATTTAGGCTCCATTTTACTACAGCTCACCCATGCCCCCGAGCCTCCTCTGAAACTCAGAAAGAAGCCCACTATTTCCCCCGAAGTTCCTCCCTCCATCACCCCAATCTAGAAAATGTTTTTTGATGGAGCCTGTTCCCGAGAAGGCGTTGGAGCTGGAGTGGTTTTTATGTCACCTGCTCAGGAAACTACATCTCTGTCATACAAATTAGAATTTGAAGCTACCAACAATGTGGCAGAGTATGAAGCTCTTATCCTAGGATTAAGTGCTGCAAGGGAAATGGGAATTCAGGAGGTAGAAGTGTTCGGAGATGCCAAGTTGGTAGTCCAGCAGGTCAGAAGCGCTTATCAGACCAAGCATCCTCGACTCATGAGTTATAGAAATGAGGTATGGGACCTAATTGATAGTTTCTTCTCAGCGTTCAACATTTATTTCATCCCAAGAGAAGAAAACACAGTGACAGATTCCTTGGCTACATCAACAAGAATTTTCAAGGTACCCTTGCCGCCCAAACTGAGGTATGATGTAGAAGTAAAATATAGGCCCTCCATACCTGACAATGTCAAGCATTGGAAGGTGTTTGAGGATGATCTTGAGATCAAGAAATTCTTGGAGACTATCGAAGAGTTTTCAAAGATGCATATCGATCAAGATTCTGTCTCTGAGGAAGGGTTTAATGGGGGTGAGTTGCTGAGTAAAATAGCAAAGCATGACATTATTCAGCTGCCTGGCAATCACATTCCAAGGGGACTAGTCCCATTAGAAAGATTGTTCGATGGGAATGATGTGGAAATAAAGGGAAGAGTTTCAGGTGATGATGCTGACATAGCCGAGTGTAACATTGGCACACCATAAGAGCCTAAGTTTGTCAAGCTGTCAAGGAGTTTGACCAAGGAGCAGAGGATTGAATATACCGAGTTGCTGAGAGAGTTTGCTGATGTGTTTACATGGACCTACGAAGACCTTAAGACGTATGAAACATCTGTCATTGAGCACAAGATCCCACCGAAAGAAGAGGCTAATCCATTCAAGCAGAATCTGAGACAGATAAATCCCATGTTGCTACCTATCATGGAGAAAGAGGTGAAGAAGCTACTGGATGCCCAAATCATTGTCCCCTTGAGATATTCTGATTGGGTGGCCAATTTGGTTCCGGTAAGAAAGAAGAGTGGGGAAATCAGACTCTGTGTTGATTTTAGGAACCTGAACAGAAGCTCAAGGAAAGACAATTATCCCCTGCGCAACATGGAACACATATTGCAGAAGGTCAGTGGTGCATCTAGAATATCCATGATTGATGGCTTCTTTGGTTACAATCAGATATGAGTAATACCCGAGGACAGGGAAAAAATGACCTTCACCACTCCATGGGGCACATTCATGTACGCCAAAATTCCTTTCGGACTGATGAATGCAAGAGCAACATTTCAGCGGGCCATGGACATAGCCTTCATCGGAGAGAAGGACCAATTTGTGGTAATATATCTAGATGACATCACGGTCTTCTCCAGGATAGATAAGGAGCACTGCTGCCACTTGAAGAAGGTTTTCCTGAAGTGTCAAAGGTTTGGCCTATCTTTAAACCCCAAGAAATCTTTGTTCGCTATGAAAGAAGGGAAGCTATTAGGCCATATAGTGTCAGTATAGGGAGTAAGGATTGACCCTAGCAGGGTAGAATCACTTTAGAACCTGTCACTTCCTAGGTCTAAGAAGGAAGTTCAGGCCTTTTTGAGGAAGATAAATTTTCTGAGGAGATTTGTCTCTAATTTTGCCGAGTTGGTGAAACACATCACAACCATGCTCAGGAAGGGAAATGAAGTGAAATGGACTACTGAACCCAGGGAATATTTTGTCCGAATAAAGAGGGCGCTGACTGAGGCACCTGTACTAGTCAGTCCTGATTATTCTAAATATTTCCTGATTTTTTCTTTTACTTCTTGTGATACAGTAGCAGTAGTCTTGTTGCAGAAAAATGATCAGGGGCAAGAGAAACCTATTTCTTTCTTCAACAAGGCATTGAGAGATGCTGAACTCCGGTACGATATCATGGAGAAGCAGGCCTATGCCTTAGTGAAAGCTCTCAAAGATTTCAGAGTCTATGTCTTTCACTTGAAAATCACTGCATATGTTCCTTCGGCCTCTGTGAAAGACATTCTTATACAGCCTGACATAGACGGAAGAAGAGGTAAGTGGATTGCCAAGATCCTAGAATTTGATCTGGAGATTAAGCCCACCAAGTTGATAAAGGGGCAGGGTTTGGCCAAGTTGCTGGCTGAATCTAATTGCAAAGCCTTAGGGATTAGCTTCATCAATGAGCAAGCTGTGTCATCCAACAAGAATTTTTAGGGTTCCTTGTCCCTAGCAACATGCTCCTGGTACAAGGATATCTTGTACTTTCTGCAAGAATTGAAGCCCCCCGATGGAATGGGAAAAATAAAAGCAAGGGCTCTAAATCTCAAGGCGATCAAGTATTGCCTCATTGATCAAGACTTATACTGGAAAGACCCTCTAGGGGTATTTCTGAGATGCCTGGACCCACAGGAGGCCCAAAAGGTTACATTTTATTTTCATAGCGGCCTTTGCGGAGGTCATCATTTCTGGAAGACCACAGCTCATAAGATACTCCGAGCTGGGTATTACTGGCCCACTTTATTCCCCGATGTTTGCAGGGAGATTAGAGCTTGCATCAAATGACAAAGGTTCTCAGGAAAGCAACAACTCAAATCGCTTCCATTAAAACCCATAGTATCTTCGACACCTTTTCAGTAGTGGGGGTTGGACTTCATCGGAGAAATTCATCCTCCCTCAAGTGGTCAGCACAGATGGATCCTGACTGCAATAGATTATTTCACCAAGTGGATAGAAGCTTTCCCCATCGGAAGCGCATCACACAAAGTAATTATCAGCTTCCTGGAGGATATCATAGCCCGATTTGGCTATCCTAGCAGGATCATCACCGATAATGCTGCTTCTTTCAAATATGAACCTCTAATTAAGTTCTGTGAGCAGTTCCGGATCTCGCTAATTCATTCCACCCCCTACTATCCCCAAGGAAATGGTTTAGCGAAATCCTCTAACAAAAGCCTGATAAAGATCATCAAAATATTGTTAGAGGATAACAAAAGAGCCTGGGATTCAAAGTTAAAATTTGCTCTGTGGGCCGATCGTGTCACAATGAAGAAGTCTCTGGGCACTTCGCCGTTTCAACTAGTCTATGGAGAAGAGGCGGTTTTCCCTACTCATCTCGCCTTACCTGTGGCGAAGTTCTTTCAAGACTGCGAGGGAGAACCAGATCATATGATCAGAAGAATTCATCAGATAGTGGAAGCACAACAGATCAGAGAGAAAGTGAGGGATTCAACTTACAGTCATCAGTAGAAGATTAAATAGGATTTTGACAGAAAGGTCAAGAAAAAGGAGTTCAAGATCGGGGACTTGGTATTTAAGTGGGACGCACCCAAACAGGATAAAGGAAAGCACAACAAGTTCGACGCCCTCTGGATCGGCCCGTTTAAAATCTCTGAGATTTTCTCCAACAACACATATGGGTTGCAGGATCTAGAGGGTGAAGAGGTTTTCAACAACCCAGTGAATGGGCATTTTCTGAAAAAATGTTTTATTTGAGCCTTAGATGGCTCCTCTGTTTGTAAATATCATCTTTTAGTCCTTTGTGTATTTTCTTTTTGAATGTTTTCGGCTTAATAAGTTACTCCATAGCCCAACAGAAAGGCGACTGGAACTGCAGAAGGAGTTCTTAGAGCATCGCAGGGACGACTCTATCCCCCATGGAGCCTAATGTTAGCGATAATTATTGTCTTTGGCTCGAGAGCATTCGGGTCTGCAAGTTACACGAGAAGTGCCTGAGCGCAGCATGGGAAAATCTCATTTTCTGACTTCCAATCAAGCGAGCGGGCAAAGTATGTCATCAACGGCTAGGATCCATGTATAGATAAGATCAACGATCGGCGGGAAATCGCGATTGATAAAGTTGCGCCAAGGTTAACGCATTAGATAGTGCCCATAGCACGATCAGGAATGGATGACAACCGCTCATCCTGAGGGACGTATGGCGCAAGGTCTGGCCATGTTGGCGTTTCGACATTCGGGAGTTCGTGGGGTGAAGGATTTACGTCTTTAAAAATCGCAAAACCCCGAACCCCGACAGTGCCGAAAGCACCAAAACTGGGGCCTGTGGCATCACGAAACATTTTCAATCATCCATTCAAAGGGGACACCTGGCGGCAAACTGAGCCATCTCAGAGTTTCGCTCATTGCGACTCTAAGGTGAAAAAGGCAGCTCCATTATGTTACGATGCACGAGATGCTGGGAAGTCCTGGACCCGGGCCCACAACAACGTTAGATGAGTTCAAGACCATCAGATCTCAAAGGGACGCGTGGCACTAGATTCAGCCGTCTCGACATATCTCTCATCACGATTTTGATTAGCAAGGATCAGCCCCTTCATATTCACGAATTCCGAGAAGCTCCATGGGAATAGGCCCGTGGTCACAGTCCGTGGTCACTTGGAAAAAGAGAGGAGCTACATGAAGAAGTCCGAAGCACCGAGTTCAGTTACAGAGAGGATCGTCACGGTCTCCAAGCGCCATCGGATCCGATCTCCATATTGTTTCTCGCCTGGAGTAAATGATGACAAGAGCGGGTGGTTGAAACCTCCTTTCATTCATTAAGTGAGGGGATGGAGGGTCTCGCAAGCTGTCTGCCTGAATAAGTCCTACGTATCGATTTTCTCAAAGATGCCATGCAAAAGTTCTCAACTCGACAAAGAAGTCTGCGCATGCTATCCCAACACTTAATGGCTCAGCTACCCTCCTTGCAGGAGCCATGCGTAGTTAAGATGGCACTTAAAGAAAGATATCAGTACGAGTTTGACTGATGGGACACCAAGCTTTGGGAGACTGGGTACGCCTCTATTAGGCGATTTTCTCTAAGTATATAAACTAAGTATTTGTATTTTGTAAGGTATCGATGGTTGAGCAGAGATCCCAGTTGTAAAGTTTTAATGAAGCACTGATAACCTGGTTATGTATGGACTTTTGAGACTTCTTTCCTTATGAATGCCAATTTCTTTCATGTCTTTGTTTACACTGTGTTAGAGCAGCTCAGAATTGGAGGATCCAGTCAAGCTGTAGCTATTATAGGATGATGTTGTAATGGATCACTGTAATAGTTGCTTTGTCTCTAATCAGTTCTTGTGATTTTCCCAGTGCTAAGTGACTTGGAATTGGAGGATCCAGTCAAGTCCCCTTTCAGTTTCTTGAGACCCTGAACCAAGCGGATCTTGCATTCAGAGTCTTTCTTCTGCAAATTGCCGAAAGCCTATTGCCCAAAGTTGTTTGTCCACCTTTCTTACTAAGTCTTCCACCTGTTCATCTTTTAATCAACCCACTGGCTGAAGTTAGGTCGAGACCTCCTTTGTTACTTACGTACCAGACCCAGTCCCTGAGTTAGAGTAATATCTCCTTGAGTCTTTATCTCCATTTGATCACCCCTTTATAAACAAATCGTGACATTAAACTAATGGGTGTCGGGCTCTTCTCCTGCAAGCAATCCAAGAGTGACTTCCGACGCTAACAAATCCTATCTCCCTTGATGTTGTAGCCTAGTCTAGACCAAGGAATTTAGAAGATTTTCCAACCCCAGGCTTTACCAACCCTCCTCCTATTACTGTTTCTATTGTTGTGATAACGCATCCCTCTATCTTACTAAACCCAACATCCTCCTTTTTAAATCCTCTATTGTTTCCCTTTCCTCCTGTAAGCTCAGTTCCAGTCTCCCCTGTTCAAAACCCTTCTCCTCCTAGTTCTCCTCCACCTAATATTCCTATGGTAGGAGAAAATTCTCCCATGACCAGAATGGAGGCTATAATAGCTGCTAGGTATTCTCCCCTTGTATTGCCTCAGCCACTCAATTCCCTTCCAATAGATGGCTACCTTAAGTAGCTTCCCAAGTTTATAGGAGAAGGAGATATAACCGCAGAAGAACACCTTGAAGCATTTTACAGCTTTACAGATCATCATGTCATCATGCATGCAGACATATGGATGAGAATTTTTTTTCATAGCCTTGAAGGTGAGGCTAGGAAATGGTTTAGGGCCTTGCCTCCTAGATCTGTTGATGGGATAGAGGATTTGGATAATGATTTCTTGAGACAGTGGGGAGATAAGAAAGACTTCATGTATTACATGACAGAGTTTGGGTCTTTGAAGTGAAAGGAAGGAGAGTTTGTCTCCGACTTCTCCAAGAGGTTCAATAAGATGTACCATAAGATTCCTGCTGAGATAAAACCCTCAAAATATTCTTCTAAAATTACTTATTCCAACGCCTTTGACCCTGATTTATGCCTTTTGTTGAGGGAAAAGCGAGCCACTTCCCTAGCTCACATGTAGGATGTGGCTGTGGAAGTTGAGTCGAATATTTTATTTGTCTATTGACTTAGAAATACATCTGATAGAGACATACCCAGAAGGAGATCTGAAGCCTCCACATCTGATTCCTCTGCCCTTCCCCCTCAGATGGATGAAGTAACTAGGATGCTAAAGACACTTTCGGCTAGAATGGAAAGGTTGGAGTTAGAAGGGAAGCCCATGTACATAAATCCCCAAAATATTGATAACAAAGGTTTTAGAAGGACTAATAACAATGTGCCACAAGTTATGCCAAGGGAACAAACGAACTGAGATAGGGATGATCAAAGGATTCGAGCCCCTCTCCAAAATAACATGTTTAATGATGAGGAGAGGGAAGAGGAGGAGTTTGACCCTGGTATTCACTGTATTGAAGACACCTCCCCTTTTCCCCATTTGACTCAGTATTCATATGAAGAATCCCTCATTAACAGTCAAATCAATGAATTGAGTAAAGTGGGGAAAGCCAAAGAAAACAATCCTAACAGGTATAACCTCAGGTCAAAGAAGAAAGAAGGGAAGTCTGATATCTTTGATCATCCTCTTCTAGCAGAAAGACCTGCTAAGCCTGCAACAAACACTGGCAAGGAAACGAAAGCTCAGAATATCTTGCCAATATCCAAAGCCCTTGTCCCAGAGGTGAGGGAAATTCCTAAGCCTCCTTCCTCCTTTAGTTTTGAGCATGAAATTCAAAATATCAGAATTCTTGTACCCCTCACGGAACTTGTTAAAAATGAAGATTTCAAAAATTTCCTCTCTAAACTGCTTCTGTCCGAGCCACCTCAGCTTGCCATAGACTCAGTAAATATCCAAGATGAAAATCCAGTAGTCATCTTAGGTCCCATGGTGGAAGACAATGATGACTCATCCCTTCCCTTCTACACATCCCTGAACATACATGATAAGGTCCTGCATAACTGCCTGATGAATTCAGGGGCTTCCCATAGCGTCATTCCCAAAACAATCATGGAAGAATTGGGACTAGAAGTAACAAAGGACTATCATGATTTGTACTCTTTTGATTCAAGGAGGGTGCTATGTCTTGGAGTCATCAAAGACCTGGTGGTGTTCTTATTTCAACTTCCCATGAAGAGTGTGGTCATGGACGTTGTGGTAGCTGATGTTCCTCCCAAGTTTGGCATGCTACTGTCAAGTTATTGGATTAAAAAGATTGGAGGAAAATTATAGATGGACCTTACATATGTCACCATCCCAGTATTTGGGGGGGAACGCAAAAGACTATACAGAGAAGCTCAGCTGGCCTACATTGTTAGTGACGAAGAAGATCCCACTAATCACCCTATCTTTGCACTTGACACTGATTTGGGGCCTAGTTTGTGAGACAATGGCTAAAGAGTGATGTTCAGTTTTCCCTTATGGAGTGATGGTCATGATAGCAGGTGATCACGACAAGTCAATGTGGTTGTTCTGTATCTACGGTTCGGTGGAACGTGGTTATTCCATTTGTTTTCCCAACATCATTATTCAGATATGTATTTTAACTGTTCCTTTCATTTTCTGAAGTGTCATAATGGATGATATTATATATGTAGGTAATGATCTATATAGGTGTGCCTCATGCGAATAATAGATTTGTTAAATTTCCTATTGTATAAAATACCTATTAATGTGTCTGGTGGGATTTGATTTGTAATAGTTATAGTATCTTTATGTAAGCTAAAAAATGGGTCTACATAGACAAATGTGTAGGTAATAAAACTATGTAGTCACTGTATGGAGATTCCACACAAACTGTATAACTACTACATAAAAGAAATAAGTGAACCAAAGCAATTAGATTGTATGAGAACAATAATAAGTAAATTGTTTGGTTTTATTTCTGTCTATATTTATCTCTCAAACTAGAGTAGCGAAGAAAACTCTACAATCATACTTGAGTATAAAAAGAGATGAATACAATGTCCCATATATATATATATACACACATATATTAAAGAAATGGATATCTCATATATCATCTTGCAAAAGCGTTTTATGCGAAGTGATAGGTCGCTGAAGTATACATGGCCTTGTAGTTTCCTTCTAAATAAATATTTAATACAAATTGGGGTTTTACATGCCCATTAATCTTTGATAACTTTTATTTTAAAATAGAATTTAAAGAGTCTACATCAATCGTCTATGAGAAAATAAGAAAGGACAAAAAATTTTTTGTACCGAGGAAGGAAATATCATCAAGAGAGCATCATGTAGTGGAACTCGAAGTACCTTTTCCAACAAGGGAATTCTCTCTTAACGGAATCACATCATACAAACTTAACCTGCAAAAGGAAACCGATATAGGATTATTATACCATCTTAATATAATCAGAGCAATAAGATAAAACAAGATGAGAACATGTCATGTACTTATCTCAGGACTGGCCATCCCTTTGATCCTTATGAAGTAAAGGCCATCCCTTTGATCCTTATGAAGTAAATCCCAAGACTCGGGAGGAGGAGTGGGCACAGGCACATAGTAGGCTGATGGGTTCCCTCGAAAGGAAAGAGACCCATCATAAAAATGCATATCCATAAACATAGCCAAATAAAAATTTACAGAGAGTAACGACAAAGATTAGTTACAGTGAATCCCCATATGGAGATAAAAACATTAAGGTGAGTAATTGCAAAGATTAGTTACAACGACGCGCCATATAGAGATACAACATGGCCCCACATTCACCAAAGGAGATGGAGGAGCAAGTATCTCCTTTTTGGTGAATGTCGGGAAATCATAATAACTAAGTCTAACTACTTTTATTGAGTGGTCCCATGGTTCGTGACTTGAAAGGAACCTTATTTAACTCTAGTCTTTACATGTCTAGGTTTAGAATTGTATAAATTTCATGGGAGGAACACGTTCTATACATATATGATCAGTATGACACCATCCATCATGATGGCTAGTTTATTTTTCTCCTAGCTTAGCAATAAATTTCAATATGATTCAATCCTTATACGCCATAACACAAAATTAATATGGGGCATGCACTATGGAATAAATTAAATGTATAGGTTATGATTAGGTTTTTCTTATAGTATTAGGAAAAAAATATTATGGAGAAAATCGTCAAGGTACCACAGGAATAAGGTAAGAATGTTATGAAAGGGTGCCATTATAGTGCGAGTAGTAAACTCCTCTTTTTGGTTAATAGACTAAATAATTTTTTTAAGTTGAATCAAAGAGTTGTGTCAAGTAATGAATGAATGAAAACAGTCAAGTAGTGAATGGTTGAAAACATTGGACAAACTTATATTGTAGTTGCCAACAAGACTCAATTGTTTTCCCTCTATAAAATAAAAATAAAAAAAATAAAAAAAATAAAAATAAAAATAAAATTGTCGCTAAATTTTTGGGTACATTACATATGGTATTAGAGTTGTTGGTTACAACACTTAGGCCTAAGGGAAACACTAGAAATTTATTTTGCTAAAGGAAAAATATAACAAATAATATTTACTCTTACAAACAAAATCTCTTTTTTCTTTTGTAAAAATGTCAACGCAAAATGGAGAAGGAGACAGACCTGATAGAAACCAAAATCATGAGCTCCCTATAGATCCAGGACATCACAGTGATGAAAGTTCAGCCACCCAAGTATTTGAAATGATGAGGAATATTATTATGGAATTGAAGGTGTTTAAAGATGATAATGAAAAGTTAAAGAAATCTCAAGAAGATTAGTTGGGAATAAATGAAATGTTGTTACGCAGTATAGCAACAAAGAAGAGTCCAAGAAATAATGAGATGGAAGAGGAGGTAAGTAAAAAGTCAAAGAATTCTAGTCACGAAAAATAAGGATAAGAAAACTCTTATGAGGACACACACATGATAGAAAACAAGGCACTTACAGGAAATAAGAGAAAACAATTGGATCACCTGGAAGGTGAATTCAAAAAAATAAAACCCTCCACCTTTGATGGGGAATCAAAGACTGGTGAGGAAGATGAAGCCTGGATGGTAGACATAAATAAATACTTTCATATTTATAATTACTCTAGTAATATGAAGGTTAGAATGTCCATATATAACTTAAAAGGAAAAACTAGTATCTCATGACAAGATCTGAAAATAACAAAAGATTGAAAGAAAAACAGATGGAATGGTCAGAATTCAAAAATCATTTCAAGAAACAATACCCATCAGAAAATTACTATGAAAGAAATACTAAGGAATTTTACGAATTACGACTAGGACAAATGGCTATGGATGATTTGATTAACAATTTTCTAGATATGTTACGGTTTGTTCCCTATATCAAAGAAGATAAGGTAAAAATTCAAGGGTTCTTGAGTTTTCTACCACAATATTATAAAGACATAATTGAATTTAATAATCCTAAGTCTTTAAATGAGGTATTTAGGAAGGTCTGAATGCATTATGAACAATATAAACAAATATCTGAAACTCCTAAGGCTTGGAAAGATAAGAAGAAAGATAAATTGAATTAGCACAAGAAAGGTTTCCAACTAGCCCCTTTTCATAACACGACTAAAGGATTCCAAAGAAGGGACTATCCCTCCAACACACAACATACTCAAGGGGGAAATAAATTGGTCAATTTGGGATTCAAGAAGGTAGGGGACATTCCTAGAGAACCATTGAAATGTTGGGAGTGTGGAGAACCCCACCTATGGATAAATTTTCCATTCTTAAACCCATCCTTCAAGAGGCTTCAACAGTTAGAGATATTGGAAAAAGCATGCATACGATCAATGCATATTTGGATGGCAGGCAAGAAGATCATCAATCCACCATTGTGGAAATTGAAGGTAAAATTTATAACAACAATGTCTCTATACTAATTTATCCAGGAGCTAGTCTAAGTTATATTTCTCCAACCTTAATAGAATCGAACATGTTAAAGAAGGTAAAACATGCTAAATCCCGGTTAGTACAACTAACAACAAGAACAAAAAGAAAGGTAACATAATTTGTTTCTGATTGTGAACTCGGAATAAGATGTTAGAATAGAAAGTTAAATATGAATGTATTACCTTTAGGGTTGTATGACATAATTATCAGCATGGTTTGGTTAAAAATCCATAAAGTGATACTGAAATGTTATGAAAATTATTTCGTATAAAAGGATGAAAATAATACAACAAGAATATTACAGGGAATCAGAAAACCAGTTTTTATTAGACAAATATGAGAAATGCAATTCAAGAAATGTATTAATAAGGGTTGCAAATTATATGTTATTCAAGTAACTAATCTTTTGGAAAAAGAAAGAAAACCAAGTTTGGAAGACTTTGTAGTCCTTCAGGGATTTAAAGATGTATTCGTAGAAGAGATACCAGAACTACCTCCAAGGAGAGAGATAGATTTATCTATCGATCTACTACTTGGATCTACCCCAGTATCAAAGGCCCCTTATAGAATGAGTGTTCATGAATTAACAGAACTGGAAATTCAGTTACAGGAATTGTTGGGTAAATAATACATTAGACCAAGTGTTTCACCTTGGGGAGCACCAGTTTTGTTTGTTAAAAAGAAAGATGGAACACTAAGATTATGTATTTATTATCGTTATCTAATTAAAATGATGATTAAAAACAAATACCCTTTACCTAGAATCAACGATCTCTTTGACCAGGTTGGAGGAGAAAAAATATTCTTTAAGCTAGACTTGAGATCTGGTTATCACCAAGTCAGGATAAAGGACAAATATGTAAACAAAACAACATTTAGAACATGTTACAAAAATTCTGAATTTGTAGTGATTCTGTTTGGACTTACTAATGCACCAACAAATGTTATGTGCTTGATAAATAGTATATTCAGCCAGTATTTGGATAAATTCATGTTGATTTTTATCGATGATATACTAATCTATTAAAAAATTGAAGAAGAACATGAACAAAACTTGAAATAGTATTATAGACTCTAATAGAACATAGTTTGTATGTTAATTTTGATAAATGCGATTTTTACCAAAGGAATATACAATATTTAAGGCATGTAATATCGGAAGACGACATTGTAGTAGACCCTGAAAATATTAGAGCCATTATGGAATGGCCTATTCCTAAAGACATATAAGACATAAGGTAATTCATGGGTATTGCCGACTATTACCGGAGGTTTATCAAAGGATTTTCCAAAATCGGCTATCTGATTACATCAATGCAGAAAAACGAAATTAAATTTAATTGGTCTAAAAAATTTCAAGACAGATTTGATAAACCAAAATGAGTGTTAGCTAGAACGCCAATCCTTAATGTGGCAGACCCAGATACAACATTTATAGTTTGTGCGGATGCAAGTAAAGAAGGATTAGGAGGAGTGATAACACATGCTGGACCTGTCATTTGTTACAAATCAAGAAAATTAAAGTAACATGAACAAAACTACGTAACTCATGATCTAGATTTAGCAGCTGTAATTCATGCATTAAAAAAATGGAGGCATTATTTAATGGAAATAAAATTCATATTACTAAAGGATAACAGTGGTGTAAAACACTTGTTCAGTCAATAGGATCTCAATGAAAGACAAACAAGATGGTTGGCCTTCTTAAGTGAGTTCGATATTGAAGTATGACACATTAACGGAAAGGAAAATAAAGTTGCAGATGCACTAAGTCGAAGGACTAATGAGCTATATGAAGTAATTATCAACAAAGTTGAAAATTATATTGAGGATAGAATTAAATTTGCAAGCATAAATGATGAAAATTACATCAAAACAACAGAACAATTACAAAGAAATGAGGAAAATATGCACAATACAGATATTAGTGTTGATAAATGTGGGTTGTTGAGATTCAAAAACAAGTTATATGTACCCAACTCCACTGAATTGAAGATGATAATTCTTGATGAGCTGCACAAAAAAACATATTTTGGTCATCCAAGATACCGAAAAATGATAACATCCTTAAGAAAACAATTTTATTGGCCTAACATGAAAAATGAAACAATTGAATACTTGTCTAAATGTTTAGATTATAAACACATAAATGCTAAGCATCAAAATTCGACAGGTCTGTTACAACCTGTTAACGCTCTGCAAATTCCCAGAGGTTGTTAGAGAAAAATAAATTTACTAGAGGTAACTTTATCCAACCACTTCGAAACTGGGATCTAGCCCTACCAGTTTCAGAGAGGGATCTCTCTATATGATTTAGCTATGTTTTAACTTTAAGATATTAGGCTAGTTAAATAAAATAAGATTGAAAAGTTTTGCTGTTGTTTTTGTTAAGTTGGCTGAAAAGAGTTTATGCTTCCATTGGGATATGGGGTCTGTATTATAAATATGGAAATCTAAACAGAAATTAAAAGATTCTTTTCACAGGGCAAGATAATGCATTCATTGGATTATTTAGTAGTAAAATGATGAATAGCAGAAAAGATGAGAATATCAATTAAAGTAAAGAAGCATTTAAGAATTTATTCACTGTAATATCAGAAAGATAAACATTAAGATCTTTCAAAGCTGGAAACAGGGTATACAAAGATAAATGCTGCAACATGCGCTACTTTAAAAGATTAGATTAGAAACAATATGACAAATGAGAGAGAAAAACATTTAACATAGAAAAGAATAACATCACCAATGAACAACACGTGAGAATCCTGTGAAATGTCCCTTTGTATTACTGGAATATCTCTTTGACAAAAATTACAGTATTTCTAGCTTACAGGCCATAAAGATCAACCCTTGGTACTTCAAAGTTTGAAGCATTTATAACCAAAAGTTACATACGATCTTGTCATTAAAGATCAGGACATGGAAATCTAAATTTAGCTAACTAACTCAACAAAATACAAAAATTTAGGAACTGTTTGATGATGTGTTGAAATCTTCATGCTGATTCTGGGGTAAACCATTGGTGACTCCTCTGCATGAACTCATCTGATGGAATAGCTTACTGGGCTTGGACACCTCATATCCTACTCGATCAGGTTGCATAAATCTTACCATCGAAGGTTACTAGGAACGTTGACCTTGAGCAGTCTTCGATATACTTCATCCATCTCTATATACTTGGCAAAAGTTGGCTTGATGATGAAAATGTATGGGATCTCGTGCTGTATGCTGAAATCTGACTGGAAAGCCTCTAAGAACGCTCTGCCTATGATACTGCCTTGTATTCCCTAGAATTTAGAACTATCCTTAGCCATGGTAGCTAATTTCTTTTTATAATCAGATAGTGTCATTAACTTGTCATTTATGACCCTTAAATTCAGGAGGCCTTTCTTCTGTAGAGCTTCAATTTTGCTGAAAAGTCTTTGCACTCCTATGTCCATAGTCTGGAATTTTTCCTCTAGCTCTAGCATCAATCCTCTTTTGATCAGAATCCTCTTGACCTTGAGGATTGTTTCTGTCCTATCTTCAATTTTCAAATCCTCTAACTCTTCTCTCATTTTTTAATTAAGGAATTTAATGATCTCAATGGCTTCTGTGGGAATCTCTTCCAACTCTCCTCTTATTTTCTCAATCACCTGCTTGCTTCTTTGCACCAATTCATTTTTCTCGAACATGATTTGTATCATAGGCCATATTTCATTAATAGATTTGGTGATGTCCATCCAAACATATTCCTTGACCTCAACAATTGTTTTGCCTGCCACTGTCTTCTTTTGAAGCTGTTGTAATTCCTGTCTGAGCTTGTCTGACATTTGTTTATCCTTGGAGTAGCTGGTTTGATAAGAAGACTTGAGTTCTTGAAGGTTCTCAACCTCCTTTCTAAGTCTGCTAATCTCTGTCTCTTGCAAATTCATCTCTTCCATGGATTTTGCTAGTTCTATTGTCTTCTCCAGGGCTGTCAGTGGAGTCGCTAAGGGAATTTCTGTTGAGGATGATGTGCTTACTCCTGTGAATGGAAGCATGCTTAATGGAATGACTTCCATAGTCTTTGATTGTTCCTTCTCTTTTAATAACTTTTCTAGTTCCGCCTCCATCTCTTTTAACTATGCATTTTGCTCCATAATCAACCTGAGCATCTCATCCTTTTCCCCTTCTGTCTCAGCTATCTCCTTTGCATGTGCATCTTCTATAGGTGGCAGTTTCAATTGTTTCCTCAGAGAGGCTATATCGATATTTTTCTTTTTAAGCATTTCCTCAACTGCTTTCACATTTGAGGGGCCATACCCGATCTCGAGGACCAATTCTTCCAACGTATTAATTCTGTTGTCCTTTGCAAAGGATGATATCTTTTCTAATTTCAGCTATGTCTGGACATTACTCATAGATTCCTGTAATTTGGTGGCTACAGTAGAAGCATTTTCCAACGTGGAGAAAATCATTTCCCCAATTTTCCTTTGCAGATCCATTTGATCAGCAGGATGCACATCCCTTGTATGAAACTCGAACGTTTCCCTTTTGTAGTCAGTGATTGCTTTCAGGTCTGGCACCTGGGCCTGCAGAAATTCCATGTGCATTCTACCCTTCTCTGTGTCGAATGCAGACAACAGTATGTGCTAAGCTGTTGATGTCTGTTTCCAAAATTGAGCATATGTACTACTGGTCAGTGTCTGATTTTTCTTTTTGATCAGATCATATTTCTAAAAAATACTCAATTTTGGTCCTCCTTTGCTTGGTTGGTTGACTGGTGGAGTATTTGTGGGCTCCTTAGGAAAAAATGTAGAAATGATCTTCTTTCTTCTTAAGATGAGGAGTGACCTATCATCCTTCATAGTTTTGGTGAATTTGATTTCTTTTTCACCAGGTGTGTCAGGTGTGTAACTGGTTTTTGGCCTCTTGGTATGTAATTGGAAATCCTCGGTCGAGACTTCAGTGATAGGAGGTGAAGAATACTTCCTGGGCCTTTTCTCCTTGGTAACCTATGGTGTATTCCTCTATGATATGATGATCGAAGGGTCCTACTGTTCTATCTCGACCAAAGTGTTCGGTTCCCATTCTGTTTGATTCGTGAACTTCTCTATCTCGGGCTTGGGTGCATGAAAATATGGGGCATTTTTATTCTTAATCTTCATCTAAGAAATTGTCCCGCATGGATCATAGTTCCATATGAAGCTAACAAAAAACTTCATCTCTTTTAACAGTCTATTTGCTTCCTCCCCAGTGCCTCGGCTATTGCAGATGAATGATCCTATTTTCCCTTTTATTCTAAGTTGTTGTTTCTTTTTCAGAGACACAAAATGTATGTCATCTGAGTTAATCATTTGTCTTATGTATTCCAGGGAAAAAATCCTCACGGATAAATACTTAGGGAATTTATATGGAGCCAACTCGCATCCATATACTCTAATCTATGTGTGATCTTGGTAAAGGTACCAGTCTCCAGTTTTTGCAAGGTCCGAGAGGTGTAAAATCCTCTGAATCTCCTCATTTATTCTCGGTTCAGGTCTGCCACTGAGCATGCTCACCACTGGGTGGTAGAACTACTCGATAAACTGTTTGAAGCTGAATTTTGAAGAATTTTGTTGGAGTAGTGAAGTCCAATCTATCATCACTTGCGACTTCCCATCCTGGTCCATCTTCTGCATTGAAAAGGAGAATCTGTCCGCCTGAAAGAAAGTGAACATGTAGGCCAGTATTGAGGAACACCGGAACATGCCCTCTGTGGAGAAATTCGAAAACTGTTCATGAATATTGTTCACCAGGAAAGTGTTGTAATCGAACTGCGTGGTGGGTTTTTCTTCTGTGGAGAAGATGGACAGAAAACCCAATATGGGTTCATCTACCCATTGGTCGGAAAAATAACCCAGTAGAGCATAGAGTGATGAAATGATTTGGTTTCCCTTTACTGAGAATAGGGAGGAAGGGTATGGGGGATTTGTCTTGGGGAGCTGAACAACTTGGGGAAGGAAAAGATCGAAAATCTAGGCTCTCTGGGGAAATGATAGTTTATGGTATAACTCTGTGATGACCTTAAGATTGAAAGGGGAGATAGATTCAGTTCTTGGGAACTTCATCATCTGGTCTATGGCCTTTGGTGTGATGAAAAAAAGAGTTTCTCCTGAGGAAGACACTACGATTCTCTGGTGAGGGAGATAATGAGCCTAGCACTTGAGGGCAAACTCAGGGAAATGGTGGACCTGGGGGAAAAGATACAGAGGAAGGTTGGAATCCCAGAGCCCAATTTCATCGCTCTGATCTAAGAAAACCTATTTAAGCCATGTCTGCAAATCCGTGAAGTCAAATTCACACCTGGTGTCTGCAATTAAATGATCTTTGTCGGCCAGGGGGATCTAGTTGAGATCGACAGGAGGCGGGATGAAAGGATTTTCCTCAGCTTCTGACCTCTTTGATTTTGGTTCCATTGCTGTGAAAATACCTGCAAGTCAAACAATCGTTAGTGGGGATGACGGTGGCTTTGGACGATTGACTAAAACAGAGAGAAAATGAGGAAACTGTTCTCTGGTGCGATGGGAAAGATATTCTTTGGTGAGACGACATTTTAAGCAATGGAAGAATGAAGGGAAATGGTAGTTTTGAGAAAACGGATACCCATTGGGCACAGGGGATAGGTTAGCAAGCTAACGGATAAGTTAGCTAGTAATAAATTGCCAACGGGTCTTTTAGAGCATGAGATGGCAGGTAACAACGAATGTTGAATACGACTGGATGACATGGTGGGTGTTGATTGGGGAGTAACTATGGTGAAGGGACTTGTAACGGGTGAACAGGGGGAATGTACTGACAGAGTAATGAGACATGACCTCTAGGGGAAACAATGGAGAATGATGTCATGGGGTGATAGGGGTATGTCAGAAAATGGTAAGCGACGGAAGTCTGGACCAATGGATCTGCCACGTAGAGAAAAGGGGCCCGCTAGAGAAAATACTCCATTTCGGACCCCCCCCCGTCGTTAACAACAAAATGGTCAGGTGGGGGGGGGTCTGAAAGACACTGTCATCCATCCATCGGTGCACCCACTACTGGACCGTAGATCTGAGCATGATGTTTAATCAACATTCTGGGACCCCCCCCCCCCCACCACTAAAAGTAGAACGGTCAGGGGGGGTCCAGAATTCAATCTCAACCGTAGATCTATGCGCTGACCTCTCAGCCATTCATATGTGCACCTTCTTTATACCTAATCCCGGACCCCCCTGCCATTAAAGGTAGAAAAGTTGGGGGGCAGGGGGTCTGAAAAAGCTTGTGAACCGTAGATCTCAGTGCCTGCCTCTCAACCATTCATTTATGTGCTATCTTTACTCTGTGAGCGCAAAGTCATATTTTCTCCAAAACTTAGGATAAGTGCATTATGTGGATTCTCCCAAGATTTCTCTGTTTTTATCCCCATGGGGGTTAGACATCAAATATTTAAAACATCAAAGATGGTTCAATATCGATCATCATGCTTGTTTTATTAAAATAAAGCAAACTACCCTATGCTATAACATAATTACCTATGACAATTAGCCTAGATTAAACTGTTGGACTAAGAAAATACTCTATCCCGGGGTTATTTGACCAAGATTAGGCAGTTTGGTCAAATTTATTCACTAGCTAGCCTAAATCACTTGGCTAAGATTAAACAATTTAGCCAAGCTTATTCACTACTCCTATCAACATCAATTTAAAAGGACTTGGCCGTGTTTAAACTGTATGAACCAAGTTATTGTTATTGCATGGGGCTTTATCCAATTTCTTCTATGCCCTCTTTTATTCTTTTTTCTTTCTTTTCTTTTTCTTTTTATTTTCTTTTTCTCAACTTATTTGAAGAATGGAAAATCATTGGACAAACAAGACACTAGAGTGATAACATTTCAGTCACCAGTTGATCCTATAAATTATAGGGTTATAACAGTGGCTCCACCTGGGGATGGTACTCTCCTTGTGAAGTGCCAAGAATCCTGCTTCCTGATGTTCTAAAAAAATTTCTTCACAGTAGCCTTTGTTGTTTGATTTGTTTTATTTTTGAAAATTTGATGATAATGCTCAGTGGCTTAGGGCCTTCTCTGTGGGCTTCAACCATCTGATCAAAGTTATTCACTCAAAAAATTGTAAGCAAAATGAAATGATTTGTACAATGGAAAGGTGAGACTGAAAGTCCCTACTGAGGAGGTGAATAGTGCTTCAACATTCTTCCATTCATAGGTCCTCCTGGCAGATTGGTCCCATCACTGTTGTTGAGCAGGAAGGCATTATTCCCTCTGAATGTGTGAATTATGTAATGTCCCTTCCATAAACTATCGAATTTTCCATGCTTCCCCTTATCTTCATTTCAGGCATCCCATCTTAGTACTAGGTCACCTAGCTCAAAGTCATTTTCTATAGTTCTTTTGTCGAAGATATTTTTAATGCTCTCCTGGACAACCTGAGTTTTGTTGTATACTTATTCTCTAGACTGTTGCAAATGAATCATTTGGTTTATCCTTCTTTGGGAGTCGTTCGTCTCGGCTTGCATCTCTTGCAGTAGTTTCATGACAGGAACCCCTAAGGAGGTAGGAAAAATCGCTTCAGTTCCATAGACCAACTGATATGGAGACATATCGATTGACCTCTTGGTGGTCAGTCTGTCGGCCCATAGTGCAAAAACTAGCTTGTTATGCCATGAATTTTTGTTTTCTTGCAACGTCTTCTTAATAATGTTCACCAGGGTTTTATTGGATGACTCCACCAACCCGTTTCCCTAAGGGTAATAGGCTGCGGAATGCCCCAAACCAATATGGTACTGGTTGCAAAAATCTATGAGCTTCTTATATCGAAAAGAAGATTCATTGTTAGTTATAATATTTCTAGGACAACCAAAATGAGACAAGATATTATTTTCTAGAAGTTTAATAATGACAGAATCAATAACTTACCTGCTTGGTACAACTTCGATCCATTTTGTAAAATAGTCTGTAGCAATGAGAATCCACATGTGCTGGCCCCTAGAGGGAGGATGTATTTCTCCAATAAAGTCTAATCCCCATTGTTGGAAAGGAGCTTCAACAGAGATTGGCTTCAGGGGAAAAGGAAGGAGTTTCCTTTTTCCCTCGAACACCTGACATTTATGACACAAAGTCACTTTCTGATGCACAATAGTGAATAGTGTAGGCCAACAGAACCCAGCTTTGAGAATTTTATTACCTGTGGTCTTCCAACTCAGATGACCATCACAGTCTCCTGCATGAAAATGCTACAATACTTTGTCAGCTTCATCCTTTAACGGACGATTCAACAAAATACCTCTAGGATCCTTCCAATATAGATTGCCTTCCAGAATGCAAAATTTTAATGATTTCAATTTCAAAAACCTAGCTTTAGTTTTGGTCAAACCAGGGGGAGCTTGTAAGTTATGCAAAACAAATATTAGGTCTGCGTACCATGGAGAGTTCAGAAATACCTCTTTCATGCTTGGAGTCGCCTTCTCTCCCTGTTCATCTACTGCAGCTAAGAAATTAATATCAAGAGCATGGAAATTGGATTCAACCATTAACTTTGCTAGACCTTGACCTTTAATCAGTTTAGTAGGCTTAATCTCTATGTCATACTCTAGAATGATAGCAATCCATTTTCCTCTTCTGCCATCTGGATTGTCCTGGGTTAAAATGTCCTTTACTATTGCGTTCAGAACATATGCAATGGTGTGGGAATGGAGAATATATACTCTAAAATATTTTATGGCCGTTACCAGGGAAAAATCTTATTTCTCCATTATTTTATAATTCAAAGCAGCATCTCTTAAATATTTACTAAAAAAGGATATGGGTTGTTCATGCCCTTTGTTGTTTTTCTGTAGTAATACTGCTGCAATGGTATGTTCAGAAGCAAAAGAAAAAAGGTAAAAATCCTTGGTGAAGTCAGGACTAATCAAGATTGGAGCCTGAGTGCATGTTTAACTTGTTCAAATGACTGCTTGGATTCAGAGTCCCATTTTATTTTTGTGTCCTTTTTTAACATGTTGGTGATGTTCTTGAGAAGCTCAACCAGGTTAGGTATGAATCTTCTCAGAAAGTTTATTTTTCCAATGAAAGATTGTAATTCTTTAATATTACTTGGGTGTTCCAGTTTCTGAATGGCTTATATTCTGTTGGGATCTATCTTAATACCATCCTTTAGATTATGTGTCCCAATATTTTACCTTCCTCTAATCTGAAAAGGCTTTTCTTAGGATTAAGAGAAATCCCAAATTTCCTGCATTTCTCAAACACTTGTCTGAGATGTCTTAAGTGCTCCTCATTGGATTGGGAATAAATAGTTACGTCATCTAGATAAATGACAATAAATTTTCTAAGTTCTTCCACAAAGGTGATGTCCATTGCTCTTTGGAAAGTGGCCCCAACGTTCATCAACCCGAAAGGAATTTTCACGTACATGAAGGTACCCCAAGGTGTTGTGAATGTTGTTTTCTCTTGGTCATCTAGGTGAACGAGAACCTAGTTATAGCCTGAGAAACTATCTAGTAAGGAGATTCAGTTAGATCCAACTACCCTTTGTAATATGTGGTCCATTTTTGGCAATGGGTAGTTGTCTTTTAGGGAAACCTTGTTCAGGTTTCATAAATCAATACAAAACCTGATTTCCCCATATTTCTTTCGGGTTGGGACTAAATTTGAAACCCATTTGGAAAATCGTAAGGGAACTATGATTTTAGCATCATACATCCTTTTAATTTCTTTTTCTATCAGGGGATTAACTTGGGGTTGATTCTCCTAAGTTTCTATCTGAAAGGTTTTTTATCTTCTTTTATTGGGATCCTATGTTGTATGATGCTTGTGTCATAAGATTTTAAATCTTCATATCCCTAAGAAAACACGCTCGCATATTCCTTGAAAAGTTCAATGTATTTGAGTTTCTGCTCAGGAGGTAAGGATTTGGACAGTTTTACTATCCCGGGTTTCTCTTCTGTCCCTATGTTAACGTCTTCAACCTCTTTCCCACTGGCTTCAATTTTAGTTTTTTTATCTACATCATTAAAATCAAATAAGTCTTCTAACGGAACTAAACCCCTAGGAAAACAAATACTCTTTAAATGCAAAACATCAGACTCTATCTCATCTTCACCTAACTTTTCTGCATCTACTTTATTTACACTGTCATTTCCAAAAATAGATTTATCCACATTGTCATCATCATTTTCTAAGTCTATGTTTGTGCACTCAAAATCATTTTTACATTGTAGAAAATCTTCAATTTCATCATTGTTCCCAAATACCTGCCAGTATCTGATGTTGTCTGGGACAATAGGTCTGCATTTCACCTCCACCATGTATGGGCGAGTGGAACGAAAAGGTATCTTACATGTAGCTACTGACGTAGCTAACCCATGTGCTAAAATATTCTGCCCCCTAGGCATCACCTACAAATCAACTTCAGTGAAACATTTAAGGGCGTCTAAAACAACATTTATATAAGCTCTAATCCTGGGATGTTTTGTTGCATACTCACCTTTAATTTGTTTGATAATTAATTTAGAATCACCTCTTACCATGATTTGTTTGGCACCAACCTTCTTTATTAGTTTCCTACTGAGCATCAAAGCTTCGTACTCTGCTATGTTGTTAGTGCATTGAAAATTCAGTTTGTAAGAATGGTTTTCTGAATACCTGGATTTGTGATTGTGCAACCAAACTCCTACTCCAATGCCTTCTTTTCTTACATCTCCATCGAAGTCCATACTCCAGAAATCTGCTAGCAATTCTTCGCTTATTACAAGTTTCTTCCCTTTTGCCTCAGTGATTTATTGGTTTTCATTCAGGTCAAATGTATCTTCTTCCAGCTGAGTGATTTGTTCTCCCATATCACCATTGTTATATAGGATAAACGAATCTAGATCAGAGTGTGCAGAGTACAGAGGATAGTTATGTGGTTTTTCTTGGCTGCTGACCATATATTTCATCAACGTCTCTCTGTATAGTATTCTCTATTGTCCAAATACTGGGATGGTGGCATATGACATATCCAATTGCAAAGTACCTTTCAACTTAGCTCCCCAAGACTTGGATAGAAACATACCATATTTTGGGGGAATGTTCGCGACCACAACATACATAACCATGCTTTTTGTTGGAATCTGAACCAGGGTGATACATAAGTCCTTGATCAATCTGATACATTTGACTTTGCTGGAGTCAAAAGAGTGTAAATCCTTGTAAGGTCTGGTGACCTCGAGTCCCAGTTTTTCCATCACTGCTTTAGGCATCAGGTTATGAGAAGCACCCGAATCTAACATAGCATTGTGCAGAATTAGGTCGTGTATATTAAGGCTGACGTAAAAAGGAGCGACAATGCTAGTGTCATTCTGACCATCAACTTCAGGACCAAAAAGGAGTTCAGGTTGATCATCAGTAAGATTTACCGTGTCTGAATGATTCCCCGATGCAACGGTTAAGGCCTTCGTGCCTATATCAGGCTCAATGCTCAGCGCTTTGATCACATGCGATCAGTAAGTGTCCTTACTCATCAACTCAGAAAGGGGAATGGGAATTTTCACTTTGGATAATTCCCCTTCGAGGCTGAAAAGAGTAGGTTCTCTGCTTTGGCTCAAGAATTCTGATTTGTCCACCATATTTTTTTGGGCAGAATTAGTTACTTGGATAAGAATGATCCCAAAATATCAGGGAATCCAGTACTAGGATAACCATTCGAATGTCATCTCATCCTTCTAGAATATTCCCTTCTAGAAGCATCGAGAATTCATCTTTTTCCTTGCTTTAGAAAGAGTTCACACCCTAGCAGTTCAACACAGTGCGAACTTCTCGCACCCTGGCTTAAGGAAGCCTATGAGAATCATGCATTCTCGCAGGAAAATATACTAGCAACATGCAAACAGTCTTCAAAAATGAGTTTTCTGGAAGAGATGAAAATAAATTTTTCTCAGGAGAAAGTTCTTATGAAGAGCCTGAGTACACCATCATCAATACATCATCATGATGACCAAAATCATGGGTAATAGAATGCCCCCCAAAGTATGAGGGTGGAACCAGTGACAACCGATAGACTTTGTAAGCTGCATGTGTGTGTTGAGAACCAGGAGCACATCTAATCGGAAACCTGCGAACAACCAAGCATCTTCAAAATATCGTATATATCAATTCTGAGGTAGGCATTCCCATACTCAGATCATAGACTAATGACATTATAGACATGGGTCATGGCCACCAATCATACACTGTGGATCCATGCCGTCAAAATATAGCATAGCCACCAGAATACATTGTGGATCTATGCGAGAAATTTCAAATCAAGACGACATAGCCACGAGACATACACAGTAGATCTATGTGTCACAAATTATACACACTCCATTGCAACTTGGATCACAAATATAATATCCAGGTCTTCAATCTCGTCGCTTAAAGTATGAATCTAACCATGGGATTACATGTGTTGAAGTCGAACATGGTAGAAACCACTTGATTACTGGTCATTGATGAAACCATTAACAAGTGTGAGGGAAATCACCATTGATGTCAATGACTCCCAAGGTACCAAAATCCATCGAGTGTGAATAAATGAATTGAAGT
Source organism: Picea engelmannii (assembly GCA_009831015.1). Classification (NCBI taxonomy): domain Eukaryota; kingdom Viridiplantae; phylum Streptophyta; class Pinopsida; order Pinales; family Pinaceae; genus Picea; species Picea engelmannii. Next base: position 902,498 of record ML778861.1, on the reverse strand, counting down.
CGAACATCTGATGGAATCTTTTGATCAGGGGTCAATGATGTAAACCCACTGTCGAAAGCGAGGAAACCTGCCATTGAGGTATGCAAGCTCCAAAGTACCAAATAATTTATAAGTCTTGATTCCGGATAATGAGTTGAAGTCGACGGAACAAAACTCGTCACAGGAGGGCTTTGATGTATCCCCCATCAATGACATGAAATGAGTAACAGATTTTGAAGGTGAAACAGAGTATGATGTGAATTGGATTGGACACAGGGAAGGCTGACACAGAGAGAATGGATAACTGTAGATGGCCGACTCAATATAGGTTTTAGATGGACTTCTCTTGAACATATGAACGACACGACCGATGATTTGGCACCATTGACTCAAACATGACATAGGTAATGACCTTGCAAGCAATCAAATGAGAGACAAATGGATTTCCCAAACCAGCTTCAAATGATGAATATGGGGTGTCATGTTCAAGAGCGACACTGACTGCCAATCAATATGACGATGAAAACATATCCCTTTCCCAAATTTTCCCCCACCATTTCTGGCGAGTACCTCTTTATTTTTATGCAATCTTGAGGAGGAGAACATATGCTTGTTGATGTAATCTCATCCTTCGAACGAGTCCCTCAGAGTATGTTTAACGAACCCTAAGAAGGAGTGGTTCGGTCCCATTACGGGTCTGTCAATTTTTGTTTAACGAGTCCAGAGATAGAAAACTCGAAGGTTTTTCATGATTATAGAGTTTAGAAAAACACTTAAAAGAGAATTCTCTCATTTCATTTTTCATAAAATAGTCTGGATGAGACCGAGAAAGAGATAAATTATCGCTCACCGGACTCCTACTTCAAATACTTTATCGAGCGTGAAAATAGCAAGGTCGCTCGACTATCTTTTCATGTTTAGAGAGTCTGAAAAGAGATTAAAGAGGACTCCAGGGGGTTCATTTTTCGTATAACCTTTATGAGTCCAAAAAAGTGATAAAAGTATACTTGGTTACATTCTCATTGATTTACGAGCATGAGAAAAAACAAAGACTAAGCTCAGGATTGTTTTTATTTTTACACAAGCTTTAAAACAAAACAAAACTATGCTTGGGATAGATTTTAATTTTTACACAAGCTTAAAAACTAAACAAAACTATGCTTGGACCTGGTTTCATTTTTACACAAGCTTGAACTAGAGTAAACTATGCTTGAGGTAAGTGGTTTCATTTTTACACAATCTTGAACCATATAAAACTATGCTTGTGACTTTCCAATGCATAACACATGAAAGGTTGGTACTTAGCCCCCAACTTAAGAAACTAACGGCTGAACTTCAACATGTAATCCAGAGGCTGAGGAAAATGCCCCCCAAGCTTCGTTTCATCCAACTACAAAGGAGAATGAAATGAAGCTTCAAATACTAGACGAAGGACTTGACTCAAATAGAGAGGGGGAAAACTATTTCATTTTTTAACGAGCTTGACATAAAAACAAGAACTATGCTCGTAACCTATGTTTCATTTTTTAACGAGGTTGCCACAGAGACAAAAAAACTATCCTCGTAAGTGGTTTCATTTTTTAAATGATCTTGAAATAAAAAAAACTATGCTCAAAGAACTCTGTTTCATTTTTTAACGAGGTTGCCTCAGAGATGGAAAAACTATCCTCAAAAGTCTTCTTGATCATGGATTCCAAGAGGACAATGCTCTGGAATGACACCATGTCAAGGGACAAAACTCGTTCATGGCTTCCAAGAGGTCTTCACTGGAAGGAAGAAACATACTCTAGAAGGACACCATGTCGAGGGTCGCGATAGGAGTAAAGAGATCAGACTCTAACAACCCTATCGAAGAGATCACCATGTCAACTACTGGATCTAAGTCATCAGAATTTGAATCCATGGGCGACAATGCCACATAATTGACCCGTGGCAGGGGCGATACTGTATGCATACAAGAACCATTCAGGGAGGTAATCCAGGCAGAGTCAATGAATGAAAGTTGATCAATAGTCACAACCCGTCCATCGTGAGGGAAAGATATCACACAAAAAAGAGTAGACACAATAGATTTCATGGCATAGACATAATCTCACCCAAGGAGTAAAGAGAAATCCAAGGGGTCTTGGACTACCATGACGTCAATAAGGACAATTTTCCCTTCAAAAGTTACAGAAACTGAGGAAGGGTCCCTAAAGGTTGACTGGTTCTTTTGTTAAAAGTTAACAGATTCTGTGTAACCGGCGCAAGTGGAGGATAACCCAAAGCTTGCCAAGCAATAGAGGACAAAATACTAACGGATGCACCTTCATCTATCAGTGTCTGAGGAACGTCTCGACCACAAACCTGTACTGTAATCTGGAAAGGAATGTGAGAGGGAAGACAAGGTCCAGTTAGCACACTCTAATCAAAACGGATGGCCTCATTACTTGGAGGGGGTCCTACGGGAGAAGGAGGAATACCCCTCGACATGGTAGATTCTGTATCAACGAGAAAAATGTGGGCAGTATCGGGTTTACTCTCTAGTGGGACAGTAGGATCGATCGATGATGAGATCAGATTGACCACTTGGGTTTCATTCTCCAGGGGGAGAATGGGGTCAACAGGTGTAAATGGGTCGACCATTTGGGTGACTCTCTCTAACAGGAGAGTGGGGTTGACCAAGGATGGTATCGGATCAACCACTTTGTCAACTGGTTCAACTAAGGACGTGACCAGATTAACAACATGATCAATCAGATTGACCGGTGAAGGGACCGGAGTGATCATTCCGTCAACTACAGGTGGGTTGAGAGAAATCTTACGGTAAGCAGCTGGAAGTTGAGGCTGTGAAACAGTCATGTCTTCCAATAATTTTGAGGCTTCGTCCATTCGAGAACAAAGGTGAGTGAGATGACTCCCTTTGCATAACATACACGGGAACTTGACTCTACTTTTCTTCTTCCCAACCATATCATGACTGGTTGACGGGAGGTCATCAACATGTTGTTCAAAGGATGATGATATGGGTTGTCGAGGGCGTGTAGATCATGCTTCTATAACCTTGGATAGACCAGGGCAATCCTTAATAATATGGCTACCCTTACAAAGCCTGCAAGGGTACTTGAGCTTACGGGTTGTTTGGGTGATCTTGACATCATCAACACTCCCAGCACAACTAATAGTAACTGGTTGTTTTCCAACATGTTTGATAGTGGTTGGAGGTTTTGACCCTTGTTTAATTTTATTCTTCTTATTCTTTCTTTTTTTCTTCTTCTTAGTCACCGAGTTACTAGCTTCAGAACTTTCACCCGACGAAGAAGATGAAACAGAAGGCGACATTGCAAGTGAAGAAGGAGAAGAAGACCTTACTGGTGAATAAGGTGAAAGATCAACGTAAGGTTGATGTTCTTTGGGGGAAGTTCTTACGCCCAAAGAACTTACTTCATTCAGGATTACTTGAGTGGAAAACAACCACACCGGAAATCCAATTGTGAGACCTGGAAGACTCAAAGAAGTGATGTGAGGAGGAACAATGTTTCCATTAGAAGGAAAAAAAAAGGTTCCCCTGGAGCAGAGGTTCCTTCATTGGTCATTTCGGGAACAGACGCCATTAAAAACAAAAATCCAATCTATATTTCACTAGGGAAAATAAACAACACACGCTAAAAATATAGTAAGCAAGTAAGCAAACAAAACCTTCTCATAATGAACTCACTAGTTGGTGATGAAATCCAATGTCATGGGAACAAAGTAAGAAGGGTCTAAGATAGAGTGGGTGGAAAAGTTACGTTGACGGCCTGCTTAATGGGCTTACACCCTGGTGCAAGCTCCCACACATAATCGTGGGTATAGCCTCCAAGGAGCCTGAGTGAGTTTGGCCAACGTCGATTCCAGGTACCATGAAGAATTGCCCCTCCACAGTCACCTCATGTAAGGAACCTAGAGAGATAGGCCAATAAGGTTACCAATTACTACAATGATTCCTGGGGAAATAATCGACAGTCCGATCCACGCACAAGGGCAGGGTATCTAGCCCGAAATCAACTCGAAAGGCTTCCACTCATCATTGTGAGTATACCTCTCAAGCGACCCCCATAATATGCGCAACCTATACACTAAGACCAATAAAGCAGGGTGAATAACTCTGCCAGTCTCAATGCGACCTCATGATTGACCCTTGTGTTAGAAGGGCTTCCTAGGATAAAATGTAATAAGTGGATTTAAATTCTCACTAACTCAAGATTCTATGTTTGTTTGCAGCTTTGGAAAGTTATCTTTCACACCTATTCCAAATCCCTACAACTAATCTAATGTAGGTTTGCTACCAGAAAAGATAAAAATGTCTAATCTATTTTTATAAGCGCTTTATTTTATGGTTATTGTTACTCAAAAGGAAAATGGCGTGGACAATATGGTGTTTTGACCGACTCGAAAATTATGCAAAGATATGAATATGCAATCTTTTCATTTCGATGAAAGCTATGCTACGAGAAGGAGAATTTTTTTATCATTCCCATATGCATGATGTCCCAAAATATATTAAACTCATCAATATCAATATTCTCAAGAAATGAGAAAAAGGTACTGAACACCAATGCACGATTCATGGCCCCCCCTGACCATGAGGGGGATTTTTTTTCATAATTTAAGATAAAAAAATGCCAAGAATCATGAAATTTCGCTACTTCAAATGCAAGGATTCCCCCAATATAATATAAAGAAAGAAATTAAATATTTTTGTTTCAAAAATTTCACTAAAAGCAATAATGAACTATGTTAAAACAAGGAAACCCAAACTAGTCTTTTCAATTGCAAAAGAAAATTATCTTTCAAACCAATGAGAAAATGAGAAAAAACCAAGCACTCAACTTTCAACCAATCACTGGATCTTAACTAATCAAACGCACTCAGATTATGAAGTCAGAGAGAATGGTTTTGCCAAGAAAAGTCAAGAAATGAAAGTTAAGACACAAAAATGATAAGAAAAGCCTTGAAACCCTAAGACTCTCCATATTAGTCTCCACCTCTCTCTTTCTCTTTCTCTCTCTCTCTCTCTCCCTCTCCCACCTCTCTCTCCCCCCCTCCCTCTCTCTCTTTATCTCCTACAATTACCCCTATATCCCCTCATTATATCCTTATCTCTCCCTCTTTATATCCCTTCCAACTTCTCTCTCTCTCTCAATCACTCTCTTCCCCTATATCACTCTACCACTCTCTAAATCCCTCCTTCAATATTCCCCAATCTCTCTCTGTTTCTCACTTGTTAACTCACTCTTTGTCTCCCCCTTTCCCTCTCTCTCTCCCCACTTTTCCCATATCTATTTCTGCCCCACTCTTTCCCCCATTTCTCCCTCCTTCCATCACCTCCTAAAATTTACACACTCTCTCTCCCTCCATTTGTCCATTCTTCCCTCTCTCTCTCTCTCTCTCCATATCACTCTCTCTACCTCCATTCATCTGTCTCTCCCTCTTTCTCACTCTCTCTTCCACAACATCCTCCCCAAAAATCTCTCTCTCTCGTAATCTATTTCCCTCTCAATATATCTGAATATTCCACTCTATATATCTCTCCATCCCTCCCCTTCTCTCTCTCTCAATCTCTATTGATCTCTCACCCTGTATACCACTCTCTCCTAATTTCCCTCTTTCCTTCCCTCTCTCTCTCTATGTATTTTTATATCTCTCCATCTATCTCTCTCTCTCTATCATTTTCTCCCTCTCTCTCTCTCTCTCCACCCCTCTTTATATATATATTTTTTATATCTCTCTCTGTTGGAAATACTAAAACAATTGAGAGGGGGGGGGGGGTGAATCAGTTGTTTATAAGCTTAA
>ML778861.1:865090-890763 GCA_009831015.1 Picea engelmannii | reverse complement strand
TGTGTGTGTGTTAGAGAGAGAGAGAGAGAGAGAGAGAGAGAGAGAGAGAGAGAGAGAGAGAGAGATGTAGTTGGAGAGATAGAAATTGAGAGGGTGATGGGAGAGTGAGAGGAATGGAGGGAGGGAGAGAGGGATGGAGGGGAAGGTAGATAGTTAAATAAAGAGAGAATAGAGGTAGAGAGAGTGCGATGGATGTAGAGAGTGAGAGGGAGAGAGAGAGGGGGGGATGTTGGGGTAGAGAGGGAGAGGGAAATATGGAGGGAGAGAGTGATAGGTGGGGGGAGAGAGAGAGAGGGAAATAAAGAGAGGGTAAAAGAGAGTGAGAGTGAGTGAGAGAAACAAGGGTATATAAATAGGAGTAGATAGAGGGGAAGAGAGTGGGGAGAGATATATCAGGAGATATAGTGGGAGGAGGGAGAGAGAGAAAGGGAGAGAGTGGCGGAGGGAAGAGGGAGAGAGGTAGAGAGAGAATTTTGTTGGGATAAGAGAGAAGAGGGGGAGGAAAGAAAAAGGAAGAGAGCTAGTTTGGAATGGAGGGGGGTGAGGGAAGGGGAGAGAGAGAGAGAGAGGGAGGGTGAGAGAGGGAAGGGGGAGACAAAGAGGGAAAGAGGGAGAGATGTAGAGAGGGCCAAAGGGGGAGATATATGGAGGGAGATACATAAATCAAGTGAGAAAGTGTGTGTGTGTGAGAGAGAGAGAGAGGTCAAATATATACAGGAAGATAGAGGGAGGGATGTAGAGAGGGGCAGAGTGAGAGAGGGGGAGAGAGAGTGTGAGTGAGTGTGTGGGAGAGAGAGGAAAGTTGGGAGGGTGATAAAGAGAGAGAGTGAGGGGGAGAGAAGGGTAAAATTATAAGAGAGAGAGAGAAAGAGACATATGGTGAAATGAAGAGAGAATGAGAGGGTAGAGAGAGAGGGAGGGATATAGAGAGATGGAAACAAGGAGATAGGGAGAGAGGGTAAAGGGGGAGATATATACATAGAGAGAGAGGGGGGAAGAATATAGGTAGCTAAATAAATATAGGGAGAGAGAGAGAGAGAGAGAGAGAGAGAGAGAGAGAGAGAGAGATTTTGTGAGGGATTGAGGGAGGGAGGTAGAGATAGAAAATTAGAGGGTGGGAGAGGGATGAATGTGGAGAGAAGACAGAGTGAGTGAGTGTGGTATAAATATATAGATAATGGTAGAGGTACAAATAGAAGGGGTGAAATGATGGGTGAGATAGAGAGGGGAAGAGGGGGAAAAGAGATAAGGAGAGGGAGAGAGAGTGAGAGGGAGAGAGAAGGGGGGGGAATAGTGAGAAAGAGATAGAGGTCAGAGAGAAAGATGAATGTAGAGGGATAGAGGGATAGGGGGGAAGTGGGGGAGAGAGAGAGGGGGGGAAAAAGGTGTGGGAGGGAGGGAGAGAGGGAGATAAATATATAGATTTTGTGTTAGTATTAATGAGTTGTTTTGTTTTTGACATAGACCTATCGACCCTTTGAGTGAGATCCGCTCACAGGATCATTCTTTAACCCCTTTGAGCCGGATCGGCTCTTTCGGATTCCCTGCTGGAATCTCTTTTTCAAATCGATCCATATGTCCTTTTCTTAGTTTTCAATCTCACGCGTTTGTGAGTCGTGACTCCCAACTCTTCCTCCTCCAATTCTGTGATACCCGAAATGCCGATACGGGTATGGCTCTTCCTCTGTCAGCCTCTTCCTTATGTGACCACTGGCTAGGCTAAGCGCTAGCTCCTTTTGCCACTCGCACCTTCACGAGTTTCAACGTCGTGCCTTCGAGCTCTTACCTCACGAACTCCCGAGAAGTGAGAAGTCAACAGAGTGTTGACTCCCTTCCTCCTGGTGACACGTGTCCGCCTTTCTGTTTTCTCGGGCCCACCTTCATGGTTCTGCCATGCGTCCACACTCATACCTCGGCTCTCGGCACTTCGCAACTTCTGCAATAAAAAATAACTCCCTTCAACTTTCGAACCCCCGAATACATGAAATGCGATGGGGTTCCTGATCCAATGGTGCTCCCTTGACCTAGATCCAATGACTATCCTCACTCCTTGCAAATTTGTGACTTCGCGACTCGGAGCACCCAAATCTTGAGCTCTCACCCTGCGAACCTACGAGTTCGTGAGATCCTCTGACCTTTGCCACATGTCCTCCTTCGATGGATGGCTTAGATGCTTTCGCGACTTCACTACTCGCCGCTTCGGGACTTTTTGGATGAAAGTCTTGACCCCTTACCCTCCGATATGCCGAAATGGAGAAATTCCGACATGTCTTCTACGCGGGTCCCACGATGGAACTTCCTGCCTTTTTGGACTTTGCGACTTTCCGAATCCGGATGCTATGCTCTCAGTTCTTCGAATCACGAAACCCTGAAATGGTCAAAAAAGGTCTAACCTCCATGTCGACGAGTTTTCCACCTATCCACTCTCAGATGGACGGTCCTAATCCTCTTCTCATCTTCACCTCTCGCGAAGTCGAAGGACTTCCTCTTCTGAACCCCGACATCCGAATCCCCGATAGAGAGGATATTGTGACACGTGTCCTTCCAATCAGATGGCTCCGACTCTCTCACTATTTCGGGACTTCACACCTCGTGACCTCACCTGTCTTGATGCAAAGGTCTCGACCCTTCAACTCACGAAACCCCGAAATGAGATTTTACGTGGGTGATCCAATGACCCTCGTTGGTTCATATCCTATGGTCTGATTCTCCCAAGATTGCACTTTTAAAAATGCTTACCGTAACCCTTCTTTCTCCTCTACGAGATCTTACGGCTCTCGGGACTTCGCGAATTCTCCATGGAGAATTCCGATCGTCCAATGCTTCCTTGACGATTCCTGCGAAATGAACAAAGTGTTCTTTCACAAAACTTGTCCACCCGCGAAATGATATCTCTACACCTTCTTCCAATACTTCAAGGCACTAACCCTCTTGATCTTTTCTTCGACATCTTCTAAGACTCTATCCCTCCTGAGCTTGGTTGAAAAATCCTCAAGTTCTTTGGGGAAAATTCCTGTGCACACTCCTTGCATAACTTCTTCAAATACACCAAGTATTTGAACCTCTTTGACTCTGCGCACTCCCTGCGACAACAGTCATTCAACAATTTTGCTCAGGTTGCAAACAATGAGACTTCTCTCGGCCTGCGCACTCCTTGCACAACTCCTATACTTAACTTGCACTTCTACGAGAATGAGGACAATGTTATCCCTTCTGAGCTTTCAGAGGTGAACTCTGATTTCTGTCAACACACACCTTGTGGACAATTTCACTACACTCCTTGCAGGAAAACTATTGCTCAGACAGAGAAACAATTGAAACTCATTCTTTACTCTCCCTCTCTTTAGATTTCATACATTAAATATGAAATCATACATTTGCGCATCAAAGCAAATGCATAACAGAGAGTAACAAACATATATCAATCAACATGTACAAACACATAAAGCAATTGAACACCATGAGTTTGAACTAAAGATTTTTGTATTAATTCAGAACTTCTGGACATGGGTTTTTTTCTACACAGCTCTCTCCTTCTTCTTCTCTATGCTCTCTTTGATTGATTATGCTGCTAATGTTACAATGATACAAGTGAGGGTGTCTATATCCGTTTTCCCTCCAGCTCCTAAAACTGTCTAATCTAAGAATTCAAAGCTACCTACTTTCATTTACTAGCATAAATGCCTCTTAGTCCTCAGATGAGAGTGGGACGCTCAAGGTATGATTACAATCAAGAAGTACACCCTTTCTTAATTGTTTCATTTATGTTTGGCGTATCGAACTTCAAAACTTTCAAACAATTCATCATGTGCCAAAATGCATTAGTGCTTGCCCCATGCTCGCTTGACATTGGTGATGCTCCTGCATCATACTCCCTCGCTTGAAAATTTTCATTGGCTCCTATCCATGAGCTTTTGCACAGTATGTCCATGCTTCTGGATCTCTGCTTCATTCTCCCAGCTGGCATATTCAACTGGATGTCCCTTCCACTTGACTAAGTATTCAAAATATTCATTTCTTTTGGTCTTCTTGTTGACTCTTTTGTCGAGTATTCTTTCCATTTGTGGCTTCTCTGCAACTGGCATCTATTTTGTCCACTGAACTTCTGGTTTTTCATCACTTGTTCTTTCTTCCTTAGCTTTGTATGGGTACAAATATGAGATGTTGAATATCGGAGAAATTTCGATCCCATCGGGTAATTCAATCTCATAAGCATTTGCCCCAAATTTCTTCAAGACCTTACATGGTCCGATCTTCTTCATCTTTAGTTTGTTATATGTCCCCTTTGGGAATATTTCTTTTCTCAGATGTGCTAGAATTAAATCACCAACCTCAAATTGAAGTGGTCTCCTGTGTTGATCTGCTCTGCGCTGATACTCTTGGCTCGAGTTCTTCAATCACTCCTTCACCTGGCTGTGAAGTTCTTTCATCGCTTCTGTGAAATCCTCTGCACTATCACTCCTAGTTGCATTCTATACATAATCTCTCAATTCCAAAACTCCTCTTGGATGCATCCCATAAATAATTTGGAATGGACTCTACCCTGTGCTTCTGTTGATTGAATCATTATAAGCAAATTCCGCCTGTGGCAGAATATTTTCCCACTGACTATGGTGTTCTATCACCAAGCTCCTCAGTAAGTCTCCCAAACTTCTATTGACAAATTTTGTGTGTCATCCATCGGAGGATGATAAGATGAACTGAATGATAAGTTTGTTCCCATCTTTTTCCATAAGGTTCTCCAGAAATATCCCACGAACTTGGTGTCTCGATCTGAAACTATGCTCCTTGGTAAGCCGTGAAGTCGAATGACTTCTTTGAAAAACAGATTCGCAATGTGAGTTGCGTCACTGGTTTTCTGACACGCTATGAAGTGTGCCATATTAGAAAATTTTTCTACCACTACAAAGATTGATTCAAACCCTCTTTGTGTTCTTGGCAGCCCTAATATGAAGTCCATGATGACTGCATCCCATGGCCTATCAGGTATGGGTAACAGTTGATAAAAGCCTGCATTCTTCCTCTTCCCTTTTGAATGCTGACAAATTTTGCATCTGTCCACGAATATTTTGATTTCTTCTCTCAGTCCTGGCCAAAAATATGACTCGTTTAACTTTGAGAATGTCTTGTCATGACCGAAATGCCCGACCAATCCTCCACTGTGTTTCTCCTTCAGCAATTTCTCCCTCATGGAGCATTTTGGAATAGAAAGTTGATTACCCTTAAACAATAATCCTTCCTGGATCATGTATTCTATCCATTGAATCCTATCCCTGATAATTGGATTCTCAGCTGCTTCATACGCCTCCTTAAAATCTGGATCATCTCTGTACATTCCCCTGAGATCATCAAAACCCAGTGTTTTGACTCTGAACTCTTGCAACAACAAACATTTCCTGCTCAAAGCATCAACAACTTTGTTAGCAGTTCCAGAAATATGCTTAATTACAAAAGTAAAGTTCTACATGTATTCAACCCATTTAACATGTCTTTGATTCAACTTTTCCTGTTGAGTCACAAATTGCAAGGCATGATTGTCACTGTATAAGACAAACTCCTTCGGGATTAAGTAATGTCTCCATTTCTTCAATGCCTGAATAATAGCATAGAACTCCTTGTCATACATGGAGTATTTCACTTTCGCTTCATTGAGCTTCTCGCTGAAGTATTCTATCGTCCTATATTCTTGGCTCAAGACTGCTCGTATTGCAAATCCACTTGCATCACATTTTACCTGAAATGTCTTTTTGAAATCCGACAACACCAAAATTGGTTGTTCCGTGATTTTCTTCTTCAACAAATTGAAGATTTTCTCAGCCTCTTCTGTCTAGTGAAAAGACTTGTGTCTCTTCTTCACTGTGTCTATCATCAGTGCACTAATTCCACTGAAATTCCTGATGAAATTCCAGTAGAAACTAGCCAATCCATGAAAACTTCTCACCTCAAATATACTCTTTGGAAATGGCCAATTCTTAATTACCTCCACCTTATCTGGATCCATCCTCAACTTATCTGCAGAAATAACAAACCCCAAATAAATGAGCTCTGTCTTCATGAATGAGAATTTCTTCATATTTATCAACAACTTCTCTTGCTATAACCTCTTCATCACTGTAGCCAAATGTTTTAGATGCTCTGCCTCTGTTTTATTGAAGATCAATATGTCATCAAGATACACAATGACAAATTTTTCGATAAAATCCTTCAGGACTTCATTCATCAACCTCATGAAAGTACTTGGTGCATTTGTTAAGCCAAACGACATAACAATCCATTCATACAACCCTTCATTAGTCTTGAATGTTGTCTTCCATTCATCACCTTCTCTCATACGAATCTGGTGATATCCACTTTTCAAATCAATCTTCGAAAAAAATTTGGCCCCACTCAAGCAATCCATCAAATCATCCATTCTGGGCAAAGGAAATCTGTACCTAATGGTTATCTTGTTGATCGCTCTCGAGTCAGTACACATCCTCCAGCCTCCATCTTTCTTCGGACTAAGCACTGTCGGAACAACACATGGACTCAAGATTTCTCTAATCAACCCTTTTTCCATTAAGTCTTGGACTTGTCTTTTGACCTCTTCATTCTCCTGCGGTGTCAATCTGTACGCTACTTTGTTTGGTAAACTAGCTCCAGGTATGCGATCAATATGATGACTCACACTTTTGATCGGTGGCAACGAATGAGGTAGTTCATCCACTACTATGTCAACAAACTCTTCCAACAGTTTCTGAACCTCTTTCAGTAAATCATCTACTCTTGTACTGGTTAAAACAATTTTAGGCTTCCTAACCACAATGAATTGCGGTTCCTCCTTCTTATTAACCTCTGTAAGAAGTTCCTTCCCACTCATGAGAAGTACAGTGTTTCTTACTTCGGCTTTTACTTGTCCTTAATTGGCAATAGCATGTGAGTTCTCCCATTCTTCTCTAGGGTGTATGTGTTCTTCCTCCGATCATGAATCACATTTCTATCATATTGCCATGGTCTACCCAGCAATAGATGAAAAACATCCATGGGAATAACATCACAGAGTATTTCATCTTTATACCCTCCTATTTTAAACTTAACTAAAAATTGTTTAGTGACATTTACCTGATGTCCTTTTTGTAGCCATGAAACTCTGTATGGGCTTGGATGTTCAATAGTCTCCAGCTCCAGATTTTCTACCATCTCTGTAGAAATGAGATTATCTGTGCTACCACTGTCCACGATGACTTTTGATACCCTATATTTGGTCTTGCAAGTGGTCCGAAAAAGTCTATTCGTTTAGACCGAACTCTCCACCTCCTTCTTTGGGGTTAAGAGAACTTTTCGCGTCATCAACGATCTTCTGCCTTCAGCATCTTCTACCTCAACATTCTGCCTCTGTGCTTCAGCAGTGTGAGTTTCACCACCTTCTTTCTTCTTATCTGGACATTCATAAGACTTGTTTCCATTATTTCCACATGTGAAGCATTTCACCACTCCACCTCTTCCTCTTCCTCTACCTCTGGTACGAGGAAAAATGTTTCCATCAACATATTGACCTCTTTGTTCGGTATGTTTCCCTCTCTGTGAGATTCCACCTCTGTCAGTCTGAGTCTGATGTTTCTTCCACTCTTCCTTGGGTTTCTGATTTCTATCCTGGGCAACTGATTTGCCTCTGGGATGACTTTTGCCTCGACCTCTTTGACCTTGTTTTCGGCTCAACTTCTCTTAATATTTTAGAGCCATCTGATAAGCATCTTCCACCATTCGGATGGTCATCATGCTCATATCATCCTAAATGTCGTATCTCAGACCATTCATGTACCTAGAAACTTTTTCATCATCACTTTCATGATGAACTACCCTGATGTTTAGCTTGTAGAATTCTTTAGTGTACTCCTTCACTGTCATAATATTCTGTCTCAAATTTTTCATTCTTTCAAACAGAGTAATTTGGTAATCCATGGGAATGAATTTCACCTTCATCTTTGTGATCATCCTATCCCAACTCTTGATTTTCTGCTTTCCCTTGTAGCGTCTGTCAGCTTGTAGCTCATCCTACCACAATGCTACATGTCCTTTAAGTCTTGTGACATCGTGTTTGACCTTTTTGTCCTCCTCGACATCTTCATAGTCAAAATATGTGTCTAGATCTCTAATCTAGTCTAGAAGCTCTTCGGCATCCAGGTTTCCTTCATATACTGGAATATCCATTTTTGCCTTAGCACCCATTCTTGCAACAACCCTAATCAGGTGTTCATTTGTTGCATCTTCTGTTGTGACTTCTTCTACTTCATGTCCAACTTCATCTTCACTTTCAGATTCACTGACATCTCCAACACCGTCTATGCGCCTCTATGCTGTCTCCATGTCCACAAGTCTGGCACGTATGTCACACATCTCTCTTTCCATGGCTAGATTTGGCACTTGCCTACCCCTTCCTCTTGGCATTTCCCTATTCTCTGGCAGATTGGGTGTTTTCCTATCTCTTCTTCTCGACAGCATGGCTGAGATTCCTTTCTTGCTTTCCCTATCTGAAGTATACAAACAAAATCAAGCTCTGATACCAAAACTGATGCAGACCTATCGACCCTCTGACTGAGATCCGATCATAGGATCATTCTTTAACCCCTTTGAGCCAGATCGACTCTTTCAGATTCCCTGCTGGAATATATTTTTCAAATTGATCCACAGGTTCTTTTTGCAGCTCGCAATCTCACGAGTTCGCGAGTCATGACTCCCGACTCTTCCTCCTCCAATTATGTGATACCCAAAATGTCGATACGGGTATGGTTCTTCCTCTGTCAGTGTCTTCCTTACGCGACCGTCGGCTAGGCTAAGCGCTAGCTCCTTTTTCCACTCGCACCTTCGTGAGTTTCAACGTCGTGCCTTCGAGCTCTTACCTCACGAACTCCCGAGAAACAAGAAGTCAATGGAGTGTTGAATCCCTTCCTCTTGGCAACACGTGTCTGCCTGTCTATTTTCCCGGGCCCACCTTCGTGGTTCTGCCATGTGTCCACACTCGTACCTCGGCTCTCGACACTTCGTGACTTTTGCAATCGGAAACAAATCCCTTCAACTTTCGAACCCCCGAATGCACGAAATGCGATGGGGTTCCTGATCCAACAGTCCTCCGTTGACCTGGATCCAATGACTATCCTTGCTCCTCGCAAATTCACGACTTCGCGACTTGGAGCACCCAAATCTTGAGCTCTCACCCTGCGAACCTACGAGTTCGCAAGATCCTCTGATCTCTGCCACCTGTCCTCCTCCAATGGACGTCTTATATTCTTTCACGACTTCTCTACTCATTGCTTCGGGACTTTTGGGACGAAAGTCTCGACCCCTTACCCTCCGATATGACAAAATGGAAAAATTCTGACACGTCTTCTACGCGGGTCCCACGATGGAACTTCCCTCCTTTTTGGAGTTCTCAGACTTCGCGACTTCGCAAATACGGATGCTATTCTCTCAGTTCTTCGACTCACAAAATCCCGAAATGGTCAACAAAGGTTTGACCTCCGTGTCGACGAGTTTTCCACCTGTCCACTCTCAGATGGACGGTCTTGATCCTCTTCGCGACTTCACCTCTCACGAAGTCAAAGGACTTCCTCTTCTGAACCCTGATGTCCGAATCCATGATAGAGAGGATCTCGTGACATGTGTCCTTCCAATCGGATGACTCAAATTCTCTCGCTATTTCGGGACTTTGCACCTCACGACCTCGTGAGTCTTGATGCAAAGGTCTCAACCCTTCAACTCACGAAACCCTGAAATGAGATTTTACGTGGGTGATCCAACGACCCTCGTTGCTTCAGATCCTACAGTCCGATTCTCCTGAGATTTCACTTCAAAAAATGCTTATCGTAACCCTTCTTGCTCCTCTGTGAGTTCTGATGGCTCTTAGGACTTCGCGAATTCTCCACGGAGAATTTCGATCGTCCAATGCCTCCTTGACGATTCCTGCGAAATGAACAAAGTTTTCTTTCACAAAACTTGTCCACCCACGAAATGATATCTTCGCGCCTTCTTCCAATACTTCAAGACACTAGCCCTCTTGAGATTTTCTTCGACAACTTCAAAGACTCTATCCCTCCTAAGCTTGGTTGAAAAATCCTCAAGTTCTTTGGGGAAAATTCTTGTGCGCACTCCTTGTGGCACTTCTTCAAATACACCAAGTATTTGAACCTCTTTGACTCTGCGCACTCCCTGCAACAGTAGTCTTTCAACAATTTCCCTCAGGTTGCAAACATTGAGACTTCTCTCGGCGTGCGCACTCCTTGCACGGCTCCTGTACTTAACTTGCACTTCTGCAAGAATGAGGACAATGTTATCCCTTCTGATCTTTTAGAGACGAACTCTGATTTCTATCAACGCACACCTTGCGGACAATTTCACTGCACTCCTTGCAGGAAAACTCTTTCTCAGACAGAGAAACAATTGAAACTCATTCTTTACTCTCCCTCTCTTTAGATTTCAGACATTAAATATGAAATCATACATTCGCGCATCAAATCAAATGAATAACAGAGAGTAACAAACATATATCAATCAACATGTACAAACACAGAAAGCAATTGAACACCATGAGTCTGAACTAAAGATCTTTGTATTAATCCAGAACTTCTGGACATGGGTTTTTTTCTACACAGTTCTCTGCTTCTTCTTCTCTATGCTCTCTTTGATTGATTATGATGCTAATGTTACAATGATACAAGTGAGGGTTTCTATATCCATTTTCCCTTAGACTCCTAAAACTATCTAATCTAAGAATTCAAAGCTACCTACTTTCATTTACTAGCATAAATGCCTCTTAGTCCTTCAAACGAGAGCGGGATGCTCAAGGTCTGATTACAATCAAGAAGTACGCCCTTTCTTAATTGTTTCATTTACGTTTGGCGTATTGAACTTCAAAACTTTCAAACTATTCATCATGTGCCAAAATTCGTTGGCGCTTGCCCCATGCTCTCTTGACGTTGGCGATGCTCCTGCATTAGTTTTGGGGTGGGTGGGAGTGAGAAATCTAACGTATGTGTTTTTTGAGTTCGTTACTTGGATTTAGGTTCGAGATGACAAACCTAGTGGTTTTGTGTAAAAATAAATTAAAACTTTCACTTTTATGAATACCTCTCAATATATCTATTTTTTACGTTATTTTTCTATAGGCTACACAAATCCGTTGTCGATAAAACTAGATAGACATAGAGTCAATTGTGCAGATTCTAAATAGATAAGTAAAAATAATTAATATAGTTTAATATTTTTAGTCTATTTTTTTATTGACATATATGAGAATCCTAAAATACATACCTATTTTTTTTTTTTTTTTTCTACTATAACATTTTATTAGCTTATCCATTTTTAAAATAAGTTATATGTCATACTAGAAGACATTGAGATCTACAATCTAATATATATATATATATATATATATATATAATGTTAAGACCCCCATAGCTTTCACTAACACAAGACATTGTAACTTCAAGGATATAGTGACTTTCATAATTTAATATATATATATATATATATATATATATATGAAAAAATATTGCGCACTAGAACAATGGGTTCTCTAAAATTCTACAATTGTTTTTAAATAAATTTCATCCTTAAGTTACTCAACACCCACACTATAGTTTTATTGAAAAATATCATACCACTATTAGAAAAACTCAAATTTCACATAGTTATTCACAAATTCTATACATAAAATTTATATATTGAGAAAGCTAATTCAATTTCCTACATTTAATATTTTTACACCATATTCAAGTTCATTTTAAATGTGCCTTGAATAATCCCTCCAAATTAATAAATTGTTGTTTTTTCATGTTTGCATTGCCACTAATGTGTCATGAGATACTATTATTAGCTTTCACCCACCCTTCAAAAATATGTATCAAAATGTGATCAATTCCAAAGGAACAAAATAAAAATGTTATGACCCTGGGGTTTCTCCATCCCCTACACATTTGAACAAAAATGAAAATGTTATGAATCCAAGTTTGCTCCATTCCCTACACATCTATAACCAAAAGTGGGAAGAAATATCAATGCACTTCATTGACAAGTTACCCATAAAACAAATTGTTTAAGTATTATGCAAAAATGTTTACAAATTACATGGGTTTCCAAAGATCATTGTATGTGATAGAGATGCCAGATAAAAAAGAAATTTCTAGAAAGAATTCTTCAAATAAATTGGAACATCCCTCAATATGAGTTCAACCTACCACTCCCAAATAGATGGCCAAACTAAAATTGTCAATAAATGTTCCGAATTATACCTTTTTCGTTTTGTAATAGATAAGAAAAATAAGTGGTTCCAATGATTATGTCTTGCTGAGTGATGGTGCAACTCCACATATCACACTTCAACTAAAATGACTCCATTCCAGGATATTTATGGTTATGAACCCCCTAAATGGAAGGAATTATCCATAAATGAGGAAAAATGTCCAAAAATAAATGATCAATTAGAGGAAAACCAAAAGGCTATTCAAAAACTTAAGGAAAACTTAAACATAGAGAGAGACCATATTAAACAACAAGCCAAACAACATAGGATGGAAAGAAAATTTCAAGTGGGAGATTTAGTATTTATGAAACTTCAACCTTACAAACAATTATATTTGAAGAAACAAGAAAAAAACAAGTTTTCTCCTAAGTTCTATGAACCATATCAGGTTATCAAGAAAAATATAAAATCCACATGCATAATATTTTCCATGTCTCTTGTCTCAAGAAAGTGTCGGGAAAATGGATCAAGAATTTTTTGGGAAAACACCACACAACAAAAATGACACTTCCTACATTGGATGACGACGGAAATGTTATATTAGAACAAGAATCTATCATTGCCACCATAGAGAAGAAAAATATCTCATTAAATGGAAGTACCTAACAGAAGAGGATGCCTCTTGGAAGACAAAGAATTTTATTCAAGAACATCCTTTGTTACCCTTGCTTTGAGGACAAAGAATTTATGAAAAGAAAAAACAATGTTGTATAAAATAATAATAAGATATTCGGGTAATTAAATAAAGAAAATAATAAAGTGAAGAAATATAAAAAAACAAGACTTTAGGAAGACATCACCCTTTAAGAACAAATCATTTCTCAAAAGAAAATCAATATTATATAAAATAAATAATAATACATCATGGTAATTAAATAAAGAAAATAATATTTAAGTAAAGAAAGATAAATAAAATAACTATTTAAGAAGACAACATTTTTGACATCCTTGTAACATATATTTATATTTATAATAATAATAATAATCTAATTTTAAGGTTACCAAGACAACATCAAACTAGTGTATGAGACCCCCTTGTTTGTGGGATAAGGGACCTCCTTAGCTAAGTTATTTGACTACTAAAGTCTACAGAGGTATACATACGCTACCCCCTGTGGAACCATTGGGTACACATGTTATATACATCAAACATTTTTGTTTATTCTTAGATAGGGATTGAGTTATCAAGTATTTCCTTTACATATGCTTGGATAGAATGAGAGAAAGTTTGTTGTGTCTATTAAGCACCATGTCTTCCTGCCTCGGGTGCCATTCTTCCCTGGGAATTCTTTCAAAAGGTTGGTCTCAACTGATGCAGTTTCCTTGGATGTTGTTGATAGTATGTGAAACCTTTGGGAGGAAACACAAGTTCTCTTCCTTTTGGACCATGTCATATTTTTATGAAGGAAAAAGAAACAAGAGCGCCAATACGTGAGTGATACATCAGTAAGTTGTTTGTTTTTCTACATAGCCATGTTGAGCCCGCCTATGTGGGGGAATGCATATGGATTGTGGTGATGGTGGAGGGTAAACATTCGATAAGAGTAATGAGGGTGCTATATGAGGGATGTTTGTGGATCGAGGCATGATTGGAGAGTTCAAAGGTGGTGTGGAGTGGATACGAGGGATGTTGTTTGATTAGGGTGTGATTGGAGAGTTCAAAGGTGATATGTAGTGGCCATTCTTGTGGTCTTCTATGAGGTAGAAGATAGAGGGATGGGGTAGTGAATGAAGAGAGTGGAGGGAAAATGCAAAACATCAACACTATGGGGTTGGGTGAGGTGTGAATCGGAGAAGTATGGCGGCATGGTGTGATGTTGCAAGGCTCAAAATTACACAATCGAATATGTGGGTGTTTTAAGGAAAGAGAAGCATACTGAAGGGTGAGTATCATATGGACGCATCTTGTGGTGATATTTAGGGATATGATGGGGACTAGCCACATTATGTTCTACAACAAGCTCTTTCCACTTTATAGTGGAGAGAACGTAACAATACATAATTAAATTTAATAATTATGAGTAATTTTTAGAATCATTGATTTGGAGTTGGATCAGGAGTGTCTTGAATAATTCACAAGTTGAATTATGGTACACATTAACCTTTAACTTGGCTATGATGTAACCACTGGCACATCATGTCTTGTAGAAAACTAGAGGTGACAAAGAATGATGGGTGCCCTAAAATATTATTTGAGACTATTGATCATTGGTTCCTTCAAATTAATGATGTTATTGATGCTATTGTAGGATGAAAAATTGTTGGAAAGAGAGTGGTCGGTACATAACAATATGAACACAACTATCTCAAGTGGAGAATGATGATAATAAATTAAGATAGGTGCATAGACTTGGATGCTACTAGAGGGATGCACGACCAAAATAAGCGATTAAATAAACACTCACAAACTGAGCCAGTAAATAAACACGTAGGAAAAATTGGTACACTTATGCATAGTGAACAAGGAAAAAAGCATCGAGAGTACAACTGTTAAAAGAAGGTGGAGCTGTTATCCACAATGCGCTGGCATGGAGAGCTAGTGAGCAAGTAAAAATGTCAGAGTACAACTAGTCACAGAGCCCCACTCACAAATGAACGACAAAGCACCAATAAAAAACCTAAATGTATTAAAAATTAAATCTTAGTAAAAAAATTAAATACACTAAAACATATTAATTTAAATGTACTAAAAAACTAAATCATAGTTAAAAAATGTAAACACACTAAAACATCTTAATTTAAAGTGAAATGTCATTGTTATGTTAATCATTTTAATTATCTATTTTAATGATGAACTAACATGTTTTGTCATGCAAGGAAGTTAATGCTTCAAATCAAAATATTTCATTTAGTGTGACCACTAAAAATATCGAGAGGATGTAAAATACAGTCCATTAAATTCCATCTATAATTAAAATCCTATTAAATCTAGTCATTTCTAATAGATGTACCCCTATCTACCTAAATAATAAACTAACCAAAAAATAAAAATATATAAATATATCTTTCACATCCATCACTACTAATTAAAACATCATTAATTCCTAATTAAAATGACTTGAAGAAAAAGAAAACCATAGAGCATGGCAAGAATAACTTAAAAAAAAATAAAGCATAGATGATGGGAAGTGTTGAGGAGAGATTAGGAACTGTTGAATTGTGTTCTTGTTGGCAAGAACGCTGAGGCTATCTACATCACACTTGTTTTTATTAGTCCCTGCCAAAGGCGTAGAGGGACTATAGCGATCGATGATTCATTGACTTCATATTAGTTTGTCCTTTGAATAATTTTTTTGCATAATCTCTATTGTTTGAACTAGAGAACTAAAAACTTTATTTTTTATATAATAAAAAAAAAATTATATGTCATGATCTCATTGTATAATAGATTCGAGGTCTTATTTCCATCTTCTCTATTCCCAATGTTTTATCTGTTAGCATATCCAATTTTTTTTTATCATCTATGGTATTTTTGAATTTTTACTATTTTTATTTAAATGTTTAGATATCCAAAGTTTTGAGCATCAAGAGTCGATTTTTTATTACTTGCTTCATATTAGTTTGTCCTTTGACTAATTTGTTTTTGCATAGTCTCTTTTGTTTGAACTATTGTTATTATTAATATTATTATTTTATTGTTATTATTAAGTACTTAAAGAGACATTTTTATTGTTGCGTACGTAAACAAGTCTCCCACACTGCATTATTTCCTAAATGTTTACATAGTATGAGGTCCTTGGACAGTCCTGACAGCCTTAAATGTTTACCTAACATGCCTCAAAGCCTTAAATGTTTTCTTAACAAGCGTGTTACAATACATTTTCCTCCGATTTTTGGATACAATCTTGTCTACAGTGAATTGGTAATATTTTTCTTCACCGACATTACTAGTTCATTGGTTGATGTTTCCTTGTTGGTTCCCTGTATGTTTCTTATTGTTGTTTGATTCAAATTTTCAAAGTTGATGTCCTGCAACTACAGTTGGAACTCTTGGTGCTTGTTCACTGGGTTGTTGTTTGCTTCTTGCTCTTGTTTTCTTCAACTTTGCAAGGTTGAAGTCCTGCATCCATAGTTGGACTTGTTGTTGCAGTTTGCATTGTTGGGATTTTGCATCTACGATTGGATTTGTGATTCTTTCTTTCCCCATTCATGGGTAAGTTTCAGTGCCATGGTTTCCTTCCTATTCGTTGTTTGTTTTTTGTTATTTCCAGTTTGCAAGTAAAAATTTTCAATACTGGGAATGCCTGAGTCAAAATTGTCTTGCAAAATATATTTGTATATGACTACTATGACAAGAGAAACATGAGTGTAATGTTGTGTTGGTCTTGTTCTTTAAATTCAATGTTTGACATAGAACCCACCTCTACCGCAACCATAGTGACATATAAAAATAAAATCAAATTTTGTCTTCATTTTTTTGTTCTTGAAAACCATATGTTTGGTGCATTTTTTTTTAGGTTGTTCCCTTCCAAAACATATTGTTCCCCTTTGAATGTCAATGTTGGACACAAAACCCACCTCTGTTGCATCCATAGTGACATATAAAAAAGGAAACCAGATGTTCTCCTCATATTTTATGTTCATGAAAACCATACATTTGGTGAATTTTTTTCAGGTTGTTCCCTTCCAATCACATGTGCCCACTTCCATGTCATGGACATAAAACCATAGCTCATTGTAAAATAGCAATGAAAAAAAAAATGGGGAACAACCTGGAAAAAATGCACCAAATGTATGGTTTTCAGGAACATAAAATATGAGGAGAAAATTCAATTTCCTTTTTTATATGTCACTATGGATGCGATAGAGGTGGGTTCTATGTTGAACATTGACGTTAAAGAAAAATACCCATACAACATTACACTCATGTTTCTCTGGTCATAGTAGTCACATACACAGATGTTCTGTAAGAGGATTTTGACTCAGGAATTCCTAGTATTGAAAATTCTTGCAAACTGGAAATAGAAAACAAAAAACAATGAATAGGAGTGCAACCATGGCACTGGAAATTACCCATGAATGGGGAACGAAAGAAGAATAGTTCCAATCGCAGATGAAAAATCCCAACTGTGCAAACTACAACTTTCTTAAATGTTTACACAACACGAGGCCCTTGGATGTTCCTGATAGCCTTAAATGTTTACTTAACATGCCTCACATCCTTAAATGTTTAATTAACAGGCATTTTACAATACATTTTCCTTCGATTTTTGGATACAATATTGTCTGCAGTGAATTTGGGAAATATTGTTCTTCACCGACATTATTGGTTCATTGGTTGATGTTTTCTCATTGGTTCGCTAGACGCTGCTTATTGTTGTTTGATTCAACTTTGCAAAGTTGAGGTCCTGCAACTACAGTTGGACATATTGGTGCTTTTTCACTAGTTTGTTGTTTGTTGCTTGCTCTTGTTTTCTTCGACTTTGCAAGGTTGAAGTCTTACATCCACAGTTGGACCTTTTGTTGCAGTTTGCACAGTTGGGAATCTGCATACACTATTGGTACTATGATTCTGTCGTTTCCCATTCATGGGTAAGTCTTGATTCCATGGTTGCATTCCTATTCTTTGTTTTTTTTTTCTATTTACAGTTTGCAAGTAAGAATTTTCAATACTGGGAATGCCTTAGTCAAAATCCTCTTGCAAAACATCTTTGTATGTTACTACTATGACAAAAGAAATAGGAGTGTAATGTTGTCTTGGTCTTGTTATTGAATTTCAATCTTCGACACAGAACCCACCTCTGTCGCAGCCATAGTGACATATAAAAAAGGAAATCGAATTTTCTCCTCGTATTTTATGTTCCTGAAAACCATACGTTTGGTGCATTTTTTTTCAGGCTGTTCCCTTCCAAAAAGTATTGTTTGCCTTTGAATGTCAATGCCGGAAACATAACCCACCTCTGTTGCAACCACAATGAGATATAAAAAATGAAAACACATGTTCTCCTCATATTGTATGTTCCTGAAAACCATACATTTGGTGCATTTTTTTCAGGTTGTTCCCTTCCAATCACATATGCCTACTTCCATGTCCTAGACATCAAACCATAACTCATTGGAAAATAGAAATGCAAAAAACAATATGTGGAGCAACTTGAAAAATGCACCAAACGTATGGTTTTCAGGAATAGAAAATAAGAGGAGAAAATTTGATTTATTTTTTTATATGTCACTATGATTGTGATAGAGGTGGGTTATGTGTCGAACATTGACGTTCAAGAACAAGAACAAGGAAACATTACACTCCTATTATCAAGTCGTAGTAGTCACATACAAAGATTTTCTGCAAGAGGATTTTGACTCGGGCATTCCCAGTATTACAAATTCTTACTTGCAAACTGGAAATAGCAAACAATAAACAAAAAATAGGAATGCAACCATGGAACTAAAACTTACCCGTGAATGGGGAACGCCAGAAATGCAATTCCAATCGCGGATGCAGAATCCCAACCATGCAAATTGCAAGAACAAGTGCAACTGTGGATGCATGACTTCAACCTTGCAAATTTGAAGCAAACAAGAGAAAGTAACAAACAACAAACCAATGAGTCATTTGACCAGACACTGTTTTGTGACTACTATCATACTACTATTTTGTGACTGAATTCCAGAATAGATGGAGTGAGCATGACCACGCACTATTGTGGATAGAGGGTGCACCGGTCTATGGAAATGACAACAACTCACAGATTGAGTAGTTTCTGGACAAATACATAACATGCAACACAAATCATTTGGATCCAGAACTTTCCTAAGTTCATAGACATTATCATAGAAGAAGCTATAAAAAATGAAAAAATTCACATTGTAGATACAACTTCCCTGTGCCGCCAATGAGAACAACAAGAATCATAGAGCCAAATAGTTTAGAGGACAATGTTCTCATTGAGAAATCTAAATCTCTGTTCACATTTCTAGAACAAGGAGACTTTGATGACTTAATGAGATTACAAGACTTCTTGGTAGAGCTAAATCTAACAGAATATGAGTACATCCAATCCATACAATCTACACTTAAATAACCAATGGTTTTCCTTAAATGAAAAATTTCACATATTTGGAACAACAGTTTCTCCAAGGACATGCCAGTTATATGGAATGCAAATATAGATGCACATTATTTCCTCAATGCATATGATACAACATCATATTTTACTTTGTACATGACAAAGGTTGAGAAATATATGACAAGTGCATTTAGAAGAATATGCAAAGAACATGAAAAAATTCATAGTAATGCTATGCAAATGATACATACACTTTGAAATACATTACTTAATATTCAACAATGTCTGCTCAACAAGCAGTCCACATTGCACTTTCACTGCCCCTAAAGTATGGTTCAAGGAAAGGTGTCTTCATAAACACATCTCCATTTGAGAAACCCAAATTAGAACATCATTTATATTTGGGCCACCAAAAATACTATTAAAATAAAATAATATGAATAATGTTGAAATAAATATGAACAACATCTGTTTAAACTTGAACCAGAGTTTGTCGAGATCCAATGATATTTCATAGCAAAGAATGTTTTTCCCATAGTTAATGTGTTTCTATTGCTTGATAATTATCAGACTAAGTGTTGTTGTGTGAGGGATAAATTTATTTTCTCCCTTTCGTTTTCCTCTTCTATACTTATCTGTTTTCCCCTTTTCTTCTTCCCCTCTATTATCCGTTTATGGTTTTATACTTAGTCACATTTCTACGTTCACAGATTCTCGGGGTGGCAAACTGACAAATCCTCATCTCCATCTACATCTTCACATTACGATTTTGATCGACCGTCGTTTGTTTCCATAGCCAATTTTATAGTCACGAGTTCCCAGGTAGGTGCTATCGAACTCTCATGACCCGTGTTTGGGGTATAAATCTTGCACCGAAAACTTCGGTGATCTACAATTCAACCCCAGAATCCTTGAACTCGCAAGCCTCACTCTACCTACAATGAATCTATCTGACCACCCAACTTTTCCATACTTAGTTGATTCTTCAAATTTTCGCGGGTTCAAGGACTCTCAGGTTCACAAAAGTTTCAAATCATTTTCCGCTCCCCTCCATCCCCACCACCTTCGCCCCTTCCTAATGCACATTAATTATGATTTTACTAGTGACAACTCACCACACAGGTTTGAAAAGATTGACATTAATAAGAGGAGATCTTGAAGACATCTCCCATTAAAATGAATTAATGGGAGACTATTATGGGATCTGATGATTTTTTTGTGTCGATCTTGAATTGGCAAAAAATTGTTGGTTATTTTAATTTTTTTAAGGCATCATCATAGTAAGAGTGCAATATTGTGCTAACACATTGTCATCTACAAAGGTGTTGACTTCATGTCCCTCTTTAATATTGTGCATATATTACAGCTTATCATATTTGAGAATATGCTTGCATATGAAAATGTTAACTAATATATTTTCTCTATTGCCTATGCGTTTGAACAAAATTTGCGAGCTGAAAACACTTTTCAAATTGGAACATGGTTTACATTTGGGCCACAAAAATACTATTAAAATAAAATAATATGAATAGTATTGAAATAAATATAAACAAATTCTCTTTAAAATTGAACCTGAGTTTCTCGAGCTCCAGGTATATTCCATAGCTGATAATGTTTTTCCCATAGTTAATGTTTATGGCCCCGAGTTCCTGGATTGGTGCTATCGAACTCTCATGCCCCCTGTTCCGTGATATACATCTTGCACCCAAAACTTCTTTGATCTACAATTCCACCCCAGACTCCTCGAACTCGCAAGATTCACTCTACCTACGATGAGTCAGTCTGGGTTCGTCTAACCACCCTGCCTTTCCATACTTAGTCAATTATTCACCTCTTGTTGTCGTAGATTCATGGGTTAGCGAACTCCCGGGTTAAAAAAAGTTTGAAATCATTTATCGCTCCTTTCCATCCATGCCACCTTCACACACTTCCAAATGAAAATTAATTGCAATTTTAATAGTGAAAACTCACCACACAGGTTCGAAAAGATTGGCATTAATAACCAAAAATATCGAGGACATCTCCCATTAAAATGCATTAAACCAAGATCTACAGGAGATTATATTATCATCCTCCAGTGTTCATTTTAAATACTATCAGGACACAATTAATGTCACATGTTGCAATACAAACAAATCTTCATCAAAGAATTATATTTTCTCACAAGCACCCCAGATGCACCCCAGTCGTCTGATATCGAATTGGTAGAGGTCAATATTATGGGATCTGAATTTTTTTTTTCTGGATCTTGAACTTGGAAAAATTGTTTTTTACTTTAGTTTTTTTAAGTCATTTTTTCCTTCCTTTTTATACTTGGTCGATTCTTCACCTCCTATTGTCATAGATTTGTGGTTTCCTAGGCTCCCAGGTTCACAAAAGTTTCAAAGCATTTTTCTCTTCCACATATCCCCGCCACCTTCACACCCTTCCCAATGCATATTAATCATGCCTTCATTAGTGACAACTCACCACACATATTCAAAAATATTGGCATTAATAGGAAAAAAGGTCAAGGACATCTCTCATTAAAACAAATTAATCCAAGATTTACGAGAGATTATATTATCATCCTTCAATGTTCATTTTAAATACTATCAGAAGAAAAGGAATGTTCTCATAACGTTGCCATCACCTTATGGTTGTAGTTCGACAACATTTCTGTGGAGATACGTTGAATATTTTTGGGCACGAGGACCAGAGTTTTTAGTGGTCCAGAGCTTATGACTACTACTCATCCCCTTCTTCCCAGAAGGAAGTTATCTGGATGTATGGAATTGTGCGAGTAGGTTGTGTCCCTGAAGTTTTCGATGGTAAGAAGTTGGTCACCTGGTGCACTGCAAAATTATATTCCGAACCAACAGGTTATCAAGTTGCAAGACCATTCTGGAGTTTCCTATCGCCTCAAGTATTTAGAAAGATGTTAAGACTTCCTGAGCTAATGCTTACTTTCAAGGGAAAGGATTGCAGGGAGTTCTTAGCTTTTTGTTTAGCATTTCGTACTTTGATAAGTGTTAATTTCCCTCTATCATTGAAAACTTGTGTTTTAAGGTGCCTTCCTTGTAATGTTCCTGGTCATCCACATCTGAGACAACTTAGAGATGCCATTCATGCCCAATTGAAAGATGAGGGAGTGGTTTTATGTGATGCCAACTTTGAGGGAAACAAATTATGTTAGCCAACAGAAGCTCAAAAAAAAATTCAAGTATCTTATGATTGGTATTCTCCCTATATTTGATCCTTTGGTTGGTTGAAAGGCCTGCTTGAATATTTGTGTGTTGAACTTCATTGTTTTATTGCTGGAAATTGGAAGGGACTTTCAAGTCACCTGTAAAATGCTCATTTTTTGAAGTATATAACTTCTTCCAACAACACAGATTTGGCAAGTGTATCAAATGTTGCAGACCAAACCATAATTTATCTTTCTTCATAGGAGTTGCACATATCGTGGCTTACAAAATGGTTTGGAATATTCGTAAGTGATGCAAAATATTACTCCATGCCCAAATATACTCAGAAGGAAATTATAAATGTGGATCCTCATGAAGGTGAGAAACTGTATGAGTGGTTGAATCAACATCCTAAAATTACAGAACTTTCTATCTCAAAGTTTGTTGAGTGAATTCTGGATGTGGTAACAGACTCGAAAGACAATCAACTTCTATCTCATGGTTTGTTGAGTGACCTCTAGATGTAGTAACAAAATTGACATACAATCAACTTGTTAACACATGAATTTTCCACCTGCTTCATAGGAATCAAGCAGTGATTGAGATTTACCCGTAGGAGCATTATGGTGTAAATCATGTGGCATTCTACCCATGATTTTCACAGGAAGAATGAAAATGTTGAGGTCTGAACAACTCAAGCACCCTCAAAATCCATCCAAAGGGTGTGTTTTCAACCCCTTGGTGAAAAAATAAAAGAATAGAGGATAAAAACCCACTATCGTTGCACATCACCCTGCCTCTGTGCATTTTTCTCTCACCACATCATCAAACAGACATTCCATAGTGCTATGGCACTATGAAATTGTATAAAGTGCATACATTATCAACCTGCCACCTGCAACACTTGTATTGGTCACAAAAGAATATCTACAGAGCTTCAAGGCATCGTGATTGACTCGAAAAATTAATGGGCACCGCCTAGAGCATTCATGGGTGTCCGACCTCATCCTGATCCCAATGAAGGTAGTTATTGAAGAGGGAGGTGGTAGTTGAGACCTCGTCTCACCCCATAAATGGAAAACATGTAGAGAGAGGTCGTGAAGGCGGACTGTCCATCCGAAGCTTCCTTATGGACAAATTTTCCTATAAAGCACATAACTGCACCTGGATCACATCTGACATGAGGAGGCCCGCACAATATGATAGAGTAGGATCCAATTGGAAACTTTGAATGTGGGGGTACAATCACACTCCTGGTGGTTGCAACATTGCTGGGTATTTATAGATAGTTGTGATATTTTGTTAAAGTCGATGGTTGAGCAGTGCTCCCATATTGTAAACTTTTGATCAAGAACACTGGTTCTCTGGTTATGTATTTGTTTTTTAGACATCTTGGTTAATCTAAGTCAACTTTATTACTCCATCTTATTTGCCTCTGATACTAAGAGAGTTCATGAATGACTGATTCACATGGATTGTGGTAATTGTATTATGATGAATGTTTGATTATAGTATTATTATAATTTCTTTTAGTTTCTTTAAGATTTGAATTCAAGAGGATCTTGTGTTTAAGTTTTTCCTCCTTAGGCTTCTGGAAAAACTGATGTCCACAACAGACCTCTACACTCTTCGCACCAAATTATTCCCTTTATTCACCCTTAATCCAACTTATTGACTGAAGTTAATCAAGACCTCACCTACAGGTGCATACCAGTCTAGTTTTTTGAGTTAAAACGATATCATCTTGAGTCTGCGCCCATTTGACCTCTTTAAAACCAACTTGTGACATAAAAATATGATGGGTATTGGGCTTACCTTCAACGCAATCGGGAGGTGACTTATAGTGCTAACACAACTTTCTATCACTACTACACATTTTTTTCACTATTCCTATGGAAATAATTACATCTCGATCGAAGAGCTTACCTCTGTTTGCAAGAATATTCTCCTAGTAGTTGAATGTGGGTATATAATCAGGGAACGAGACTCTCAAAAGTTTTTGATTCTTGCATCAAAGAGTAACTGGGAAAATTTAATGGGAAGGAATTCTGGACTATGGACTTTGCAACTCTTTTTGAAGATTACTTTATACTACCACCTTCTACAGGAAGTTTGAATTATTCAGGTAATGATTTGGTTTCTGAAGATCCCCTTTTACTACCACCTTCATGTAATGGTTTTGTTTCATTCTTTAGAATAAACCTCGATGTAGTAGATATTCCAGAGCTATTTCCACCAAATATCAATCTTCCTATTTTTTCCAGTTCTTTGAATAAGGATAAAGTTGACTATATATTAATTTCAGTTCAATTAAAAATGTTTGTGTGAAACTTAGTGTTAGACATAGAAAATACAATGTTTTTTTTCAAATATAAAATAATGTATTTTTTTAACACACCACTGGTCGAAATGTTTGAGGCGTTATTTGAGATTCACGTCCTTCAAGAATGTAAATAAATTACACAATTAATATAGCTTCTAGCAATGCATTCAATCTATCGTCGACTATGACAATTGCATTAACACTGCATTGTCCAGATAATAAATTTCTGACAGGCACCTAATTGTTAGAAAAACAGGACCGCGGAGCAATAAAATAAAACAAATGCAGAAACAAAAACACAGAAGACACACAATACAAGACAGAAACAGATTTACGTGGTTCACCCAGTGTGGGCTACGTCCACCAGAGAAATTGCCAGGTCCTTCCTTTATTATTATCCAGCAAATGAAGGGATACAACCTACAACAAAAACCCGCTGTAACTTCCTCTTTTTTCTCTCACAGTCTCCTCTCTTAGAATACAATATTCACCCTCGTACATAGACTCAATACATTTCCCTCATAAAGGAGGGTTTCCTTCTAGGGAAAAAACCCTAACATAATCTCTACCGTTAGATCTGCGACCTTATAATGAACGGTCCAGATTTACAATGAAATTACAATATACTTTTATAAGGCAATTTTTGCTTCGGGGGCTTCGCCCCTGAACCCCCATCGGGAGACGCTACCCCCGAACCCCTGCTGGGGCCCCGCTTTCCCCCAGACCCCCCGGACCCCGCAGAGGGGGTACCCCCCCCTGCACTCCCCCGCGTGGAAGAGTGTACATACTTCTGGGGTGTAAATACTTCATGGGGTATAAACACGGCTGAAAGCAAGGACCTCTGCATCAGGAAGATAATCAGGCTCCACAACCAACAATCTCCCACTTGGAGACTGATC
>ML778861.1:819498-838078 GCA_009831015.1 Picea engelmannii | reverse complement strand
CATAGGTTCTAACTTTCCTGTTCCCAATTTATCGTGTGCTTGGTCATAAACGAGGACTAAGTCTCCTTCTGTAAAGGCTCGAGG
The DNA here is from genome assembly GCA_009831015.1 of Picea engelmannii. Classification (NCBI taxonomy): domain Eukaryota; kingdom Viridiplantae; phylum Streptophyta; class Pinopsida; order Pinales; family Pinaceae; genus Picea; species Picea engelmannii. The sequence goes on along the minus strand of ML778861.1, from coordinate 837,994 downwards.
TTGGACAGATTTGTCATATTGACTCTTGATCCGTTTCTGATGTGCCTCATTAACGAGAGCAGCATCACGGCACATTTCATCTAGCTTAGATAGGTACAAGAATCGTTCTTCTTCTATAGAAGTATGGGGCAGGAGTTCTACTTTTATATTAAGTGACATAATTTCGCACTCGATTGGTAAGACGACTTCAATGCCATAGACCAACTGAAAAGGAGTGAATCCGGTTGAGGTTTTTACAGAAGTGCGATAGGCCCAGAGAGAGGAAAACAGTTGTAAATGCCACGATGTCTTGTTTTCCCCCACCATGCGTTGGATCATGGTTTTTAGGACTTTGTTGGTAGCTTCAACTTGTCCATTTGCTTGAGGATAGTAAGGGGATGAGTTTTTATGGCGAAAACCCAATTTGATGTGTAATTCGCTCATCATCTGGTTTTTGAAGTGTGCACCATGGTCGGTGACAATGGCATGTGGTACGCCAAAACGAGTGATGATGTGGTTGAAGAGGAATAGAGCTGCAGTACGACCATCATTCAGGAAGGTAGGCATAGCCTCAGCCCATTTAGTGAAATAATCGACGGCGACGATGATGTAATTGTGCCCCCCGGCTGAGGTAGGCTTACACTGCATGAAATCGATACCCCATTTGGAAAAGGGGCCGATGGAAATAATGGGATGCAGCGCAGTAGGGTGGGTTCGTCCCTTCTTGTTGAATATTTGGCAGGGTGGGCATTTTTTGACGGCCTCGATGCATTCTTTGAAGATCGAGGGCCAAAAGTAGTCGGCACGTAGGATTTTTTGCGCTGTGGCCATCCATGAAAGGTGACCGCCACAAGCACCAAGGTGGCAATCGTTCAGAACGCGTTCAGCCTCTTCGTGAATCAAACATCACCGAAGAATGGTGTCAATACCACGGTGGTACAAAGTGTCGCCGAGGATGAGGTAACGGTGAGAGTGGTGACGTATGCGTCGACGCTCTTCTCGAGAGATGTTGGGCTGAAAACGTTGGGTTTGAAGGTAAAGGAGAATGTATCCATACCAAGTGTCAGAGGTGCTGATGAGGAAGAGAGACTCATCAGGAAGAGGGTCTCTAGGTTCATTGTTTTCATCGGCACTTGGGAGAGCACAGATGAGCTCGGAAAACACCAGGGATTTTTTGGCTTTGGCCTTTGTAAACTCAAGATCGAATTCTTGAAGGATCACGATCCATTTCGAATATTTTCCCCCAAGTACTTGACATGTTAAGACGTGGTACATGGGGTTAGAGTCTGCGATTACCGTGGTGGTGCGTAATAGGATGTAGTGGCAGAATCATTGGACAGCAATGACAGCTGCCATAGCCAATTTTTCGACATGCGAGTATCTGAGTTTGGGTCCGGATAAACTCTTGCTCAGATAATAAATCACGTGTTCTTCGCCGTTAGCGTCCTCTTGAACCAACACCATCGCAATGGTGGAGGTAGAAGCGACCAAGTAAAGGATATAATCCTTTGTATATTCAGGAGGATGTAACAAAGGAGCATGGGTCAAAGCGTGCTTGAGAGCGTCGAATGACCATTGGGCGGTGTCATCCCAGATGAAAGGGACATTCTTTTGCAGTAACCGCATAAATCCTTTAGTGATCTCGGCGTAATTGCAGATGAAACGACAGAGGAAGTTTTCTTTGCCTTGCAAACTTTGAAGTTGGGTTAAGTTGGTGGGTGGGGGTAAGGATAGAATGGCCTTGATCTTCAGGGGATCCACCCTGATCCCGTCTTTGGAGACGATGAAACCGAGGAGTCAGCCGGATTCGACAGCGAAGATGCATTTATGTGGGTTCAGGCGAATATGATAGAAACGACATCGAAGAAAAATTGTCCGCAAGTGACCAATATGATCAGGTCGATTGGATGAATGGGTGGGTAAATCATCGAGGTAAGGTTCTGCGATATGCTTGATGTCGTGGAAAGCATACGACATGGCTCGCTGGAAAGTGGCACCAGCGTTTTTAAGGCCAAAAGGTATCTTTCGGTATGCGAAATTTCCCCAAGGGCAGATAAAGGTTGTCTTATGTTGATCAGCAGGTAAGATTTTGATCTGGTTGTATCCAGAAAATCCGTCCATGAAAGAGAAGATCACGCTTCCCGCGCAATTATCGATGATTTGATCGATAAAGGGTGTAGGGTAGTTGTCCTTGGGACAAGCTTTATTAAGATCACGATAATCTACGCAGACATGGATGGTCCCTTGTTTCTTGGCAATCGGAACGAGGTTAGAGACCCATTCCGTCAAAGGGACAGGGTAGATAAAGCCAGATTTTAGAATTTTTTCAACTTCTGCCTTTATAGCTGCCAGTTTCTTAGGGTGAACCGGGCGGAGTTTCTATCGAACCGGTTTTGCGTCAGGGTAAGTCTTGATTTCGTGTATGATGATGGAAGGGTCAATCCCTGGAATTTCTTCGTAACTCCATGCGAAGACATCACATAATTCTTTGAACAAAGCGGTGTAAGAAACCACTTCATCGTTTGTGCAATTAGCACCAAGATTAATGTTTTCCAGGACACCTTCTTTGACTGAAATGTCAATTGTGATTGTGGTCGAGATGTTACCCATGTTGCCCTCAGAGAAAGTATCTTGGGTGAGGATAGGGGATTGTGGAGCATTGGTAACATCGGGGGGGGGGGNAGAGGATCGGTAGTGGTTGTCATCCCAGGGAAGATCGTCAATGCTAAGCATTTCCATGACAGATTCGTCCGAAGGAAAAATGTGGGAAATGTAATCAACGGCAGACGATAGGGAGTTCAACCATGAGGGCATCGAGTAAGTGTCGGGTGCCAGTGAATGTGAAGTGTTCGAAGAGGGAGATGCGGATTGGATAGCTACGTATGCGGCCTCGGCTGGGCTGAGTGGCATGGTGTCACTGAGTCCATCGAATTCCAAAGGACTAGGCACAATCCAAGGATCAGATGATTCTAAGGATTGGTAAGGCCAAGTTGAGATCATATTGACGATGGAAATATGAGGTGTAGTAGGTGGAAGTGGTGTAGGGAAGGTACCCATGAGGCTAGAATCTTTCAATAAGCCAACACCAACGCTTTCATACGTAACTAGGTGATCCCCCAAAAAGGGAATATTGTTGGTGGCAGGGATGCGGGCGTTGGGTGTACAGAAATCAAGTTGATCGATGGTGACAATTTTGCCTTGATGAGGGAATTGTACACATCGAAACACCGATGAAGCAACAACAGTCATAGCGTAGAACCAACTTCTTTCGAGTAATAGATTGTAATCGAGGGGAGCATCGACCACTTCGACATCAACGATAACAGTTTTTCCGCCCAATTGAACAGCGAGGGATTGCAATAATCTGTGAGGATGGAAACCTCGTCCATCGAAAGCGCATAACATCGTAGGGGATTTGTTAAGGGCAGGTGATTTCAAACCTTTCCAACAGGATAGAGACATGATACAGGTGGAGGCTCTCTCGTCCAAAATGGTTCGATGGATTTGTTGATTATAAACAACAACATCAATTTGGAAAGCTAGCTGGTGGGAGAGCCACGGTTGATGGTCATCCAGATTAAACATGATGTGGTTGGATGACTCGGGATCGAAGGTGCCGATAGCAGCTAAGAGTGTCCTACGTTGGTTAGGACAGTGTTGTAACACTTCCAATGCGGACATGGCACATGAAGCTTGGGCCAAATCTTCTACAATATTGTAGTTTTGGGCGGCTCGTGAATTAGGATTGAAAGTGGATTTCCGGATGGTGCACTTAGGAGGGCGTAAGATGGAGTCAAAAGAAGGTTTCTCAATCTGAAGTGGCCCGGATTGAGGGCTAACAGACGAAGGATTGATAGCATATGGTAAAGGATCTGGCGAAGAACCATTAGCAGTCTTCGGCTTATCGGGTTTAACTGGTGTGTCGTATGTCGCTGAACGAGTGGTTAGATTAACCCCGTTGAACATATAAATGTGTGTGCTTGTCAATGCCTCATCATGGGGTTGGTTGGAACTGCCCCCCGGCGTGGGGGTTTGTGCAACCAAAGATTGTTTTTGCGGAAAAGGCTGAGTGAGCACAGCGGGTTGTGAATTTCCTTTAAAAATTTTAGCCACTTCATCGCGATGTGGGCAATATCGAGTGTAGTGATCGTCACCGCAAATGAGACATGGGAATTTCGGTTTTCGCTGTGGTTGTTTTCCGGCAACAGGGGTTTGTGGTTGGGTCTTGGGTTGTTCATTGTTATTGTTCTTCTTGGTTTTGTTTCTCACTTTCTTCTTGCCCCCAGGTTGTTGTGAAGGGGTTGATTGGACCACATTCACATCAGAGACTTGAGTTTGGGTGGGGGTAGAAGAGGGTGCAGTCGAACTGGGGGCAGTTGTAGAAGCGGGCCGCTAGATTGTTCCAGTAGACTGAGTGGTAGATTGAGTTTTGACAGAGACAATAACTCCATCCGCATGCGAAGCAGTCGATGGTTTGGATGGGTCGTTATTGGGATGGGTAGCATTCGATATCAACTCATACAGAGTACCAGATTGCGAATAGACTAAGTCTAAGTACTGATATCGGACAATGGATTCTTCCTCGGTGACCACACCGCCCATGGCAACATCACGAGCGATCTTGGGTAGTAAGGATTTCGTGAACCATTCCGCTAATAATTGGTCAGGGATGACCGCTTTGATTAGCCTTCGTCTTCTTCTCCATTCATGGATATGATCGGAGATATGTATGGAAGTTGTCTGATGAAGAGAGGTTAATAGTTCAGTACCCATTTCGTATCAGATGGGCAGTTGGAAGTGTGTGAGGAAGGACATGGCAAGGGAGTTGAAATCGTAAAAAGATGTGTGTGGTAATTCAATATACCATTTTGCTGCGGAACCCGTAAGTGTCCGTTGGAAAAGACGCAAACGAATAGAATCGTCCATGAGGGAGTTGGATGAGCACCACAAATGGAAGGTCATCATGTGGTTGTTCGGGTCTTCTCCAGATTTTTCGTCGAATTTTGGTATATCAGAAGGGAGTTTTGCTGGAATAGCTGGCCAACCCGAAGAATGATGAATGGGATCATTTGTTAACCGAGACAAATCTGGAAGGTCCAGGGTGGCTAGAAAAGGTAGTTGTCAGTTAACCTGTGGGTAATGCTGGTGCGGTAGAGGAACACCAGTGGGGCCCAATACTGGGTTATGTGGATAATTATAACTCGTGGCCCATCTCATGTAAGGTTGGTTTTGGCCAAGGTACATAGGATTTGAAGTGTTTTGAGAAGAATTTGTGAGTGGAGGATAACCAGATGGGTTTTGAGGGTTAAGGGTTGGGTTGGGCATTTGTCCGTAAGGAGGTTGTTGTGGAGTCTGCGAATTTTGTCCTGCCGGGAAGTGTGGGTTTCCTGAAAAAGGAACGTTCCATGGGTTATATGTGGTAGGTACATTTTGTCCTGTGGAGGCATGCGGATTTCCTTGAAAAGGGATGCTCCACGGATTGGGCGCAACAGACACGTTTTGTCCTTGTGGTTGATGGTGGACTCCGACTTGAGGTTTCCCCCTAGCATGAGGGTGCCCTCTGAATGGAATTTGTCCTCCGGTGGGAGGATGCCCCCCAGTTTGAGGTAGAGTTCCCAAGATTTGAGGGCCAAACGTAAAAAATTGACCAGTGTTGTCGATTGGGTTAGAACTACCAAGGACAGTCCCTCCGGGTTGTTGGGTAGGTAAGGAACTTCCCGGTATGATTTGAGTAGTGGTTTGGGCAGTGGTAGTGGCAGATGCGTTCAGTACCCTAAATCCAAAAGGGAGATTTGGTCTTGGTGTTACAGGCGTGCCAATCGGAGTTTGATTAACTACCGCATTACCGACGGGGATGGTGAGAATGTGCGGGGTTATTGTCGAATGGGCTGTCTAGAGGGGAATAGTAGGTCTCGGGCCAATGGATGTTACGTTCGGACCAACGGATGGTGTGCTCAGAGAAACGGTTGGTGTGGCCGTAAAAGTGGTAGTACTAGTGAAGTGATTTGGGGGTACAGTGTAGGAAAAAGGTACATCGACGCCTTCCCCCATTCCATAAAGATCTCGCACCAAGCGTGGTGGACTCCGAACAATGTTTTCGGTCCAGAAAGGGTCATTAGGTAAAGGGTTTTGAGGAGACCCGACCGAGGTGTCAGAAGGGTTTATGACAACAAACTCTCCGGCAGAATTTAGGTGGAGGATCTGTCATTCATATCCCTCCGAAATGCGATAAGCTTTTGGGGATTCCGAGACAATTCTAAAATTCTCCAAAGAGACGGGAACTTCTTCCTGAGAAGTTGTAGTGTTTTGAACCTCGCCCTGTTGGGGAGATTGTTCCGTAGAACAAGGGATGTCTCCTTCCATATTTTATGGAGGAAGTCCCTGTAGCCTCCGCGAGCGTCGTGGAGGGTCAATGTTGGCAGAAGAAAAGAGTCGACGAAAGAGATCTATGGCCAACTAGCGAAAAGAAACAACACACGCTAAAAAATCTAAGAATCACGACCAAGAAAACAGGGCCTTATTTTGATGACCGTACTAGTTGGTGATGAAATCCAACGTCGCGTGGTCAAGTCCAGAAGGGGTGGGGCTAGGGTGGAATAGTTACAATGGTGACCTGCTTAACAGACTTACACCCTGGTGAGAGCTTCCACGTAGTAATTGTGGATTTACCCTCCAAGGCTTCCACGCAGTAATTGTGGATTTACCTTCGAAGGAGCCCGAGTGAGTTTGACCAATGTCTGCTCCAGGTACAGTGAGACTTCCCATCACCGTCACCTTGTGTAAGAACCTAAATATTGTGGCCACTAAGGTTACCAATTCGCAGTCAGCCCCTGGGCGAGAACAGTCGACAGTTCGATCCGAACGTAAGGGTAGGGTAACAAGCCTGAAATCAACTAAGAAGATTCCACATAGTAATTGTGGATTTACCTCAAAATGATCCCCATAATACGATCTTACCACCACACTTAGTTAAACCACGGAGGGTTAGTCCCCGTAGCTCTCCCGAATGCAACCTCGTGCGTAACCCTTGCGTGAGAGGGGGGTCCCAGGCAGACTTATACAATAATTGGATTTACTCTCCCTAACTTAGGATGCTAATGTTTGTTTTGAAAACTTTGGAGAGTTATGCTCACAGCCTAATCCAAAGTTCTACACCTATTCTACTGTTGGTGGAGGATTCTAGCAAAGAAAAAGTTCTAGATAAATTTTATTTAGCGTTGATTTTTGTGGCTGTTCTTTACGCAAAGGGGTGCACGGAAGTGAAATGAATGGAATTACGACTCAGACCCAAAGAATGCATCGAACATGATAAACAGTCATTTCCTTTCTATGAACATCTAGCTAAGGGAGGGAGAAAGTCCTTTCACTAACAAGCACAACTACGGAATGTTCTCGAACAATTCTTTTTCTCAATCAAATCCTGATGTAATGAAAACTTTTAAATGCCTTCTAGTATGCTCAATCAATCATGAAGATATCTTTTATTGTTTGCGTATGGATGACGATCAATACAACACAATGCTTATCTTTGCTAATTATCTTCTTGGTATGAATGAGAACCAAACTAGCATAAGCAAAGATCACACAAACAATACACCCTTCGTAGTAATTAAAACGAAAAGACGAAAGAAAAGAAACAATCAAAGAAAAGAAAACTTTTAACCCAAAAACAAGAGCTGAAGAACAATGATTTCGACTGAAATCAAGGTAAAGAGGCCTGTAGACCTTTGATGGCCTTCACCAGGGTTTTACTCAACTGAAGAGAAAAGAAAAGCAATGCATAGATTTCAAGCTTCACTCAACAGGAAAACTCAATGAAAATAGGTGAAGAAGGCTACAAGATCCAATCAAAAAGGTGCTTGTTCTTCAAACAGACTGATGTCAAGATTAAAAGGGAAGAAAACTTTAAAAAGGAAGAAAAATTGACTCACCAGGTCACTCAACAGAAGAGACACAGAGGCAAACCCTAAACAAGGCAGTTCTGAAGGGTTTTTTGGCCAAAAGGGGGTTGGCACTCTGTTGCCAAGGGAAAAGAGTGTTATAGCTCTCTGTGTAAGGCTACTAGAAGCGCTGGCGCTCTGATAACACTAAGTCAGAGGTGCCAGGGTCTAAAAGTCCCAGAAATGTCAAAAATTTTCAAAAATTGAGATCTGAGTTTGACAAATATGCTGAATGTGACAAGGTAAGGAGCCAATCAGTTTGTGAAACTAATCAAAGAGGGATAAACTAGGTCTGAAACAATCAAAGGGAAGAACAAGATCAATGAGGAGAAAAATCCAAACAAAGGGTTTTGATTCGAGGCTATCTCCCCAGTGGAGTCGCCAGTTTCTGTTGTAGGAAAATCTCCCTGCAGACAGGTAGATCACCTCTAAGGCTTGACCTTAACCCTAGACAGAAAAATGCTTAACGTGGACACTGACTTCCTTTCAAATCTCTCTAAACTAATGCATGAGAAGGAAGGATAACAGAAGTACCTTTTAATCGATGTTTGTCCCTGTACACTCCGAGTTGTGCTCTAGTCCTTTGCTCCTCGCTGAGTTCTATGGACAAAACAAGATACGACCGCTTCCTACTCTACTGACATTAGCTTGAAAACAGATCTATCAATAAATGACAAGTTCATGTAACATTAAGCACAAACTAGAAAGAAACGGGCCAAGCGTGTCATATTAATGAGAATAACGACAGCAGTACTTACAATCGTAGATGCGAATGCGACAGCTTCGTCAAGTCCTCTTCATCTAACCCTTGCCTGAAAGATCCACAACCTGGGTAACAACAACTTCACTGATCACTCTCTTTTGGCTGACTGTAAGTTTCCTCCAAGATCATAAGTTTCTTATGTTCAATTCTTCCCCCTTTTCACCATCATAGAGCTTGCTTATATAGGTTGGGAGGAGCCTAACCTCTTGAGTTATGTTTAGAACCAGTTGGGAACCATCTCCTTGGATCAAGGATCTTTTGATAAAACCAAGAATTTGAGCACAACTGCCTCCTAATCTCGAATGATTCTCCCCTTATTCTCTTCACCGGGCTAACAATTTACCTAGAATAGGGAGCGCTCCCTTAGAAGGGGCATCAGAGTGCTAGAACGCTCCTGAGAAGGTCAAGGGAAGCGCCAGTGCTTCAAAACTGAGCAGCGCTCCTACAAAGGGGTGAAGAAGCGTTATAACGCCCCTGAGGCATGGTAGAGGGGCGCCAACACTCCTAAGGCCGTTTTAGGGGAGCGTTCCCCCTCCAAAATTTTGACTAAGAAGCCCTCTCAGGTGTTAAGAGATGTTTGACTCCAATGGACCAATTTTCTTCCTTCAAACCAAGTACATGATATGTTTCAAGTGCCTCCTTAGTGTCATTATCGTGGTAGCATGATTCAACAACATTTACGACACTTTTTAACCAACTTGCGATATTTGCGACAAGCTGTAAGGGAGTTTCGACACTTGCGACAAATGAGAAGCATATGCGACACTTATCTGGTTGAGTGATTTTGATGTGTAACACGTGCTGCAGAATTTTCACTGATAGCTGGTCAGCTATATAAGATGGGACCTGATGAGATACTAATATGATGTGTGATGGAGACAGAGCGCCCATTGATCCTCACAGAATCTCATGAAGGCATTGTAGGGGGACATTACGCAGGGAAAGAAACTGCGCAGAAGGTTCTGCGAGCTAGCCTTTGGTGGCCTACATTACACAAAGATGCTAAAGAGTATGCCAGAGCATGTGATGTATGCCAAAGAATTGGAAAACCATCCTGAAGAGATGAAATTCCATTAGCACCACAGATGAACCTACAAGCATTTGAAAAGTGTGCCATTGACTTTGTGGGACCTATAAACCCACCAGGGAAGTGCACAGGAGCAAGGCACATTATCACTGCGACAAAATACTTGACTAGATGGGCCGAAGCAGGAGCAGTATAGGACTGTAGTGCAACCACAACTATGCATTTTATATTTGATGACATAATAACCAGGTTTGGATGCCCTAAGGCCCTTATGAGTGATCAAGTTACACACTTCATAAATAAGATAGTTGAAGCCCTGACTAAAGAATTTGTAGTTCACCATCAGAAGAGTACACCTTACCATCCACAAGAAAATGGAACGGTCAAAGAATTCAACAAGATGTTGGAGACAACATTGACAAAGATTTACAGTGTGAATAGGGATGACTAGGATTTAAGAGTACCAACCATACTCTGGGCTTATAGAACCACTTGCAAGAAACTAACAATGCATACCCCTTTCAAGTTGGTTTATGGTCTCGAAGTTGTCTTGATGGAGTACTTGGTACCAAGCTTAAGAATTAATGCATTTACAGACATGGATGATAATGGTGTTGTTCATGAGAGGCTTGCCCAACTGGTTGAACTAGAATAAGACATATTTATTGTAGAATTCCATCAGTAGGTACAGAAGGAAAGAGAGAAGGCCTATCATGGAAGACACATGAAGAAGGCATTTAAGCAAGGTGATTTAGTACTAGTGTATGATAGTAAATTTATAAGACATCCAGGGATGTTCAGAATGCACTGGCTTGGACCATATGAGATCGCCTACGTTATGGAAGGAGGATATGCGCATCTAAAGACATTGAAGGGAGAATGGAAAGAAGGATTAGTGAATGCGAGTCAGCTAAAGTTGTATTATGACAACCAGCTGCCTCGCAACTCTCAGTAAAAGAAAGGAGAAAAGGGTCTAGGTACCAAGTGTAGATGAAACTGGGTACCAGACATAGAAAAACCAGTCTACAAAAGGATGGGAAGGAGGCATAAAGTAGAAAGCAAAGGTTGCACTACGCAGTCCAAAGTCGAAGTGAAACAGAAGGATCAGATTTGAAGTGCCTCGAGATGAGTCACAAGTGAGTGTTGGGGGCATGTTGGCCCTTGGTTATGGAAGGAAGCAAATATTGAGGAAGAAAAGGTCAAACATGAACTGCGCGGGAGACACAATGACTATCACTAGGTCGAAGTAAGAAAAAGAGCAGAAAATCTAGAGTGAAGTACGAAGAAGCAAGCCGTTGGATGAGGAGATCAAGGATTACATATCAACAAGGAAGATGGATCGAGGACAGCTTAGCAAGTAGAAAAAGGCACCATTGTATGCTTTGGAGCACCACGCGAGACGGGAGGAAAGACAGGATGGCGAAGCCCTGAAAAGGTGGGTGAAGTTGACCTAGGGTTTTGGGTAATTAGGGTTTTTAACACCTAGGTTTCAACCTAAGGCTATCGATGAGGGACTATAATGTATAAATAGAGGTCGAGAGGACCTAGGTAGGGTTGGTACTAGTGTGGGGTATTGATATTGAGTTTTGTTGATTGGGAGATTATTGTATTGTGAGAGAGAGGAGTGCTAAGAGTGAGAGCCTTCTGGTATTGTAAGATCTTCAACTAGGTGCAAAGATCAAGTCTTGTAGTTGGGTGTGCAAGAAGGTGGGAGACAGAGAGAAGAAGAGAGAAGATCTACTGACTAAGAGCACAGATCAGAACTGTAAGATTTATCTTAATATATCATAAGAATAGTTATGTGGACGTAGCCTTAGAGAGAGGGTGAACCACATATATTTTGTATCATATGTGTGATTGATGCTTAGATATCTGTCATTGTTATAATATTATTTGCATTATTGTGTTAGATCAGATTTATTGCTACACAGAGTAGATCTAGTTGATAAGATATATATGAATGTTGCATTATTGTTGTATTAGTTCCACTTGATATTCCCCTAGTTGTAGACATCTTTGTCTTGCAACCACCCTCTTAGCTACTTCGGGTGAGACTACATCTGCTTCGTAGGTGTTTCTGAAAGGGCCAGTAGCTAGGGCTTGTTGGTGCGCTCTTGGAGTGAACCCTGGGTCTGCACTTATGCCAACAATTACTATTCTTAAAAACCATTTTTTTGAAGATGTATGTTCCCTGCACCATTACTTCCTGCATACATACGCTTGTTGCACCACTACAGCTTGCGTATATACGCATGCTTCACCACTACAACTCGCATATATATGCATGCTGCACCATTACAACCCGCGTATACTTGCAAAAGTTGCAAAAAAATAAAAATTTGCAAGGAATTCGTTGATATTACGGGCTATTGGGTAGTTTCCCAAAGAGTGTGTCACCTTTGTGACACTAAGAAGGTTGAAGATGAAAATCACTTTCTCTTTGATTGTCCAGCCTATACCCATATTAGATCTCATTTTTAAAATATGTGTCACACTACCAACCTTCCTAACCTCTTAACTCAACAAAAGTATGGTTATCTTGGAAAGCTTCTCTTAATGCTTTTAGAGCACAAAAACAAAATTCTAAAGAATCAGAAGTAATCACTTACCCTCTTAAGGTTCGATAGACCAATTTGATCTTAGTGGACATTAATCATCATCATCATCATGTTGTATTTATGGATATGATTAAACAATATTAATATATAATTGATATTATAATAAATATGGATATTATAAGGTGTAATTATTTTTTTTGGGGTTTCATGTTAAGTTTTATATAGTCTTTGTAATTTTATTTTTTTTAATTCAGTCTACTTTATTTTTATTATAATTTTTTTAATGGAGACCATTTTTTTTAATATATATTTATGTAAAACAACATAGAATAACTCTTAGGCTCCCTCATATCGGGATGTACAACACCTCACCGGTGCAATAAGAAGAAAAAAAATGCTTATTATATATTATTTTTATTTTCATATTAAAAATATATTCATATTTATAATTTTATATTTTATAATTTATTTCTTTATATTTTATAATTAATAATAATATAATTTCATAAAGTATAATAATTCATTAACAGATTATATAAGGGGTTGTCTACATCACTTTTTTTTGTTATTTGCAAAAATGGATTCACCATGCGAAAAACCCGAGGCACTGAGATTCTATAGAAAATAGAAATAATCACTCAAATATGCAGATCTAACAATTTCTCGTTGGATTTCAGACAAATATCCCTGAATAATAATAAACATTTAACTATTAATATGGTCAATAGGTTAACCATATTAAATTATTATTTTTTGGTTAGAAATGCTCACCAGAGCCATCAAAATTACCCCGCCTAGGATGCACCAACCTTTAATATGGTTGGACACACAAGGGGTTCTCATACACTAATTTGGTGTCTAGCTCAACTAAGACCTTAAAATTAGATTATTATTTATTATTGTATTTATGAGAGTGATTACATAGTATTTGTCTATAGTTTATGTTATAATAATTATAAAAAAATACTTATTATATGCAAAATTATTTGTATTAGATAGTATTAACAATATATTCATGTTTATAGTTGTTTCTTTACCATGTATAATTTATATTTTATTTCATATTGGAGTATAATAATTGATTACAAATTATTTTGGTTTACTATTTATAAATATGGTTGAGTATGGTTTAGCATGTTTGATAATGTTTAATGATCATTTCGTTATGGATGATTATGTTTCAAGATTGTTAAACTTGGTTAAAAATCATTTGATTAGGTTAATTAGGTATAGTGGACCTTGTTTGACCATGGTTGAGAAATGATGTTCATGGCTAACTATAATCTATTATGGTTGTCAATCAATGCATATGTTTTGTGGTTGAGAACTTTTTATTATAAATAATTATGGTTAACAATAGTTAAATTTAATAAACCATACTTAAAGGACATTAACTTTTTTTTGCCTTTAAACCATTTAATGAGAAAACTGCAAAATCAATACCTGACTATGGTTAACCATTATCAATCATAAAAAAAATGCAAAATCAATACTTGAATATGCTTGACCAATTACACACACACACACACACACACACACACACACACACACACACACACACACACACACACACACACACACACACACACACACACACACACAATTACAGTGTTAATTTTGAAACACATAGAATTATATGATGGTGATAATTTGTTAAGCTCAAAAGGTCTTTTCTTATCAATTAGTAGAATAATTTTTAGTGTATATTGCATTCAATACTCATTCTATGAGATCAAATGTTGATGCATAGGCTAGACACTAGTTTCATAAGAATAACTAACCAACAAAACCCTTAGACACTAGCCATTTCGGCATCACCTGCAAGAAAGTGAAGTCTCTCATGAGGAATCTAGAGGGGCTGTAGGAAACAAGTTTCTATAGTGACGAGGGGAAGTGAGGCATTCAATCTATTCTTTCTAATCATCTACTTAGGTGCGCAGTTCCCATTAGTTAACGATGTTATCATTCATTACACTCAGTGCACGACATTACCTTTCTTAACATTCATTCATTCATCAATCACTTCAGTGTGCGACATTACAACAACATAGATATAACCATAATACTAAAACTTTATTACATTGTGAATTATCCATATCTATTCAACAGATCTAGACTACTCATCTATCACATTCATCATAATAGAACATACACAACATCAGACCAAGACACAGTTTTTAACGCGGTTCACCTCAATCTTGGGCTACATCCACAACATCTGGCTTCTCATATTATTCATTTATAATCATCTTATAACTACACACTACACTTACAAAATATGAAATATTAACATTACCCAAACCTACCTAGCCATTCTCTTGTAGTGCGAGCCTACCTCTAGAAACCTTAGTCATACAACCAAAACTCAGATTAATTTCTCAACAATGATGAACTTTGAAATACCTTCTACCCTTTATATGTATAAATAAGAAGTAGGGATATGTTTGTTACATCATCCTTACAAAGTGGACAAAATGTCCAAAAAATGCTAACGGTTTGTAACTATTTTCTTCCTTTTACACACCACTTCGTCACATATCCTCTTTTGGCGTGCTTTGACTCCTTAAAATCCCCTCTTTGTCTTGTGCTATGGTCCATATTTTAAATTCCTTTCATTCTTTGAATTGTCGCAATGCAAATCCCAAAACATTACCCAAACTAATCCAAATTCCTATCCAATAGACCCCCAACACTCACATGTGACTTTCCCAAGCCACTCAGGCCTTCTTTCAGTTCCCAATAAAATTTTCAAATGTTTATTTTTTTGTCATAGTCTGCTCTCTGGCCTCTGTCTCCTTCTTTAAAATTGTGTCAAGTGTCTTGGCAATATTTGAGCTTTTAACTTTCTGACACTTTCTTCTAGTTGTCACATCACTTATGCTTGCAATATCTAAGCCGTGATGAGCTCTCTGTCTGTAAAACTTTTCCCTCATGCTCTGTGATAGAGCCTTCTCATTCTTTTTGTCGAAGAACAAAAATGTAGGGTCCTCCCCCTTGTGACGTTAACCCAATGATGCACACGATCAATTCAGTGTCAATTGAGACTAGCTGGTGCAAGAGCATCACTCCACCTCAACAACACGCCAGTATTCCAACACATCAAAGCACATTCAAGGAAGGGACAGCCATAGCCCTCCCATTTTTAAATTTTAAATGTAATATTTAATGCAATCAAATGTTGTAAGGATGGAAGAGTCGAGTTGATTCCTTTGTATAGGTTGCAGTTAGAGTCGCCTTTAATGGCAAGTTGTAGGCTGATCTAGATTCAATTCAGACTAGATTTTCATTTATTGTAATTTTCCTCAGTAGATAGGAGTTGTAATTGGTGATTGGACACCACTAGTGTATTTGGAGGGAAGGCTCGAGGAGCCCCTATTGTATAAATCATTGTATCATATTCCCATAAGAGGTTGTTGAAAGAAGAAAAAACTCATTGTAAGCCGAAGAGAGGAGAGGAGAGAATAGTTGAGACTCTGTTGCAGTCTAGCCTGCACAGATTGTAATCATGTATTTAGATTAATGAAAAGAGTAGTTTTTCCTGCCCATGTGTTGTTTGTGTGTTTATGTATTTTATGAATGTTATCTGTGTGTTTATGAGTTATGTTGTAGATGTGTATGATAGATATCACTTGTAGGGTAAGGATATAAATTCTCTATCTGTGAGTTTGCTAAATTGTTCTGGTTTCTTTAGGTTGTAAAAGGAGTGCATGACATATTATTGAACGTTGTAGCCAACGCAAGGAGTGAGTATCTAAATTCTGTTTCAAATTTAGGGGAGAACGTGCCAGGTGGGAACACCAGAAAATTTACAGAATCAATGGGATCCTCAGATTTACTGAATATTTTGGAGGAAAGACTATGTAGAGGAGGCATAGAGAAATAGAGTTGTTGAACACTCTGTAGGAGAGATCTGCAAGTATGCATTGAGAATATGCAGTAAATGCATCAGTGAAACTGAAGGAGATCAAGATTCAGGAGGGATACCCATGCACGTCGTGTGCTGGGCCAAGACTTACACCAAGTGTTGAGAAAGTCTAAAGATTTCGACAAGTGCAAGCAGTGCACGTAGGAGAGGAATTGTTCCAAGTTCATAAGCTCAGAAGAAGAGCATTGAGTTTCCAGGAGGGCACCATAAATTCCTTTGAGGGAGCCGAAGGGCTGAGTCCCTCAAAAATCCGAGCAAATACAAGGCTTGGGAAAGATATTGCAAGTGTTCACAGTGACCCTGCATAGAGAAGCATAGACCAAGAACCTTTACTGGTTCAAATTGTGAAAACAGTGTAGGTTTTCACTAAAGAGATCGCAAGGTGTGCATAGGGGACAAACTTTCTTCAATTTCCAAAGATCAGAAGGAAAAGCACAGTTGAGACCCAAGTAGTGGGTTTGCAAGAGAATGTTCAGAGGCCAAAGCCTTTGAATACTTGCAAAATTTCCCAATTCAGGAGGAAGTGGTAAATATCAGGAGAAGGAGAAACAATAACCATTGGATCAGATGTGAGGAGAGATATGGACTGTTAGATCTACCTGCAGATAGGAGGATCATGCACAAGAGAAGAAACAGATCCTATCCATTGGATCTGAGTGCGGAGGATTGATGTCTGTCGGATCTAGGTAAGGTGCAAAAAACTTAATTCCTTTTTAAGTGCACATGAGAGCGGATGCATCAGAGTCTCGAAGTCCCGAGGTGGACTGGGACCATCCATCATCCAAAGAGACAAGTAGTGAAATATCTAGAAATCTATAGAAATAAAACTCCAGGGGAATCTAGGTGAGTAGCAAGAAAATCCACCGAAGCCTAAAGAAACAAAGAATATATCAGTCGTGCATCAGTCGGAGACACGTGGCAGTAGATCCTGTATTTTCAAGGAGTGAGTACAAAAGAATAGGGAGACAGAGAAGATATGGGTTGTCCGTTGGTGAGGACAGGTGTCACCAGATCCTACACTCCAGAGCAGAAGTACTCGAGAGAAATTGGAGTGTGAAGTGCATTTGGACTCCCGAAGGCAGAGTCATGAATTCATCCCAACCGTCCATGAAGGAGGACGCATGGTAGAAGATCTGCCAGTCTAGAGAAAGGTCACTCGAGGAGCAAGTGGAGTTGGTGGAGCAAGAACTCTCAAATATTGAAGGGTGGATTTCATTTGGACAGTTGGATCTAGGAAGGACACGTGGTGGAGATCCATATGCTCTGGGAGAAAAGTGCTTCAGAGGAAAGCAACATTGGTGAATCCAAAACTCTCGAAGGATGATTTTTCAGAGTAAATCATGGTCGTCGATCTGAGAAGGATATGCATCTTCATATTGTGGAATCTGAAAGCACGTACTCCAGAGGAAAATCTAAGGAGGAAGTGGATCTGTTGACCATAAATTGTCCAGATCTCTAGAGGTGAGAATATAATCTTATCCATCCATTGGTTGGGCACATTGCATCAGATCTATCACTCCAGTGATAGAACACTTCGGGGAAATTGAAGAGTAAGTTTCTGAAGGTCAAAAGTCCCAAAGGCCAGAGTCAACATGAGTTGTTGATGAACAGAGGGACAAGTGGAGAGTGGATATTTATTCCAGAGAAAATTCACTATGGAGGAATTGAAGTGTGAAGGCATGAGAAATCCCGAATTTTGGAGCATCGGAGTTCATCTGAGCCTTCTATCGGAAAAGGATGTGTGATGGAAGATCTGCTACTCTAGAAGTTTGATACTCCAGGAGAAACAGGAGCAAAGAAACATTGAATGAAAGTCCCCTAAAGGGGAAATCAAAGGACAATCTCAATCGTTGATCAAGGTGAGAACGTGGCACTCGATCTGTAGCTTCAGGTAAGAGTCACTCTGGGGAAAAGGGAATTTTGAACACTTGGAAATTCTGAAGCTGGAGTCTCGAAAAAAATCACAATAGTTGGTTGTCAGATAAGTGTGGACTATAGATTTCAGTCTGCATCATTTCGTCGGTTTGGATTTTGGAGAAAAAGGAGTCAGTTGCACTCAAAATCACTGAATCCCAAAGTCGCAAAAGGGGATAGACGAAGTTTATAGCCCAAGTTCATATGAAGGGAGTGTTGGACACACCTACCACACTTAGAGGGGGGTTGAATGAGTGTGGGGCTCTTTTTCCCAAAACTTCCCTCTTGCACAAAAACTCATCAATTAGCATTCAACATTTATTCATTACCCATTGTTTTCATTTATAACCAGTTATATGTGAGCACATATCAGCAACATATATCATCAAT
>ML778861.1:768559-802381 GCA_009831015.1 Picea engelmannii | reverse complement strand
TCTGGATGCACTATTGTTTTCATAAGAATATACAACAACTGATCTCTATATAGTAGACTAAGATTTTTCAGTAAAAGAAAAGTTAAAAATTGATTGATAGCTCAAATACTGATTCACCCCCCCCTCTCAGTATTTTTCCAACAGAGAGGAGAGGAGATAAGAGTTGAGACTATGTTGCAGTCCAGCCTGCACATATTGTAATCATGTGATTAATGAAAAGAGCATTTTTTCCTACCCATGAGTTGTCTGTGTGTTTATGTATTTTATGAATGTTATATGTGTGTTTATGAGTTATTTGTAGATGTGTACGATATATATTGTTTGTAGGGTAAGGATAGAAATTCTCTATCTGTGAGTTTGCTAAATTGTTATGGGTTCTTTAGGTTGTGCAAGGAGTGCACGACAGAGTATTGAACTTTGTAGCCAACACAAGGAGTGTGTATATGAATCTTGTTTTGAATTCAGGGGAGAACATGCCAGGTGGGCACACCTGAACATTACAGACTCAAGGGGATCTTCATAGTTACTAAATACTCTAGAGTAAATACTGTGCAAAGGAGGAACATAGAAACATATTTGATAAACACTCTGTAGGAGAGCTTATTAAGCCTTGGCAATTTCTATCATAGGTTCATGTTGGGATTCTCACATATTGCATGGCCCCTCATCCAAATAACCAAGGGTGGTGGTAAGGAATTTTTTTTTGAGGCCTATCCCAACATAAAGAGTTTAATGATATGAAGCAAGGCTTGTGCTCAACCCAAATTATTTCATTACTTGACCTAAACCAACCCTTTGAGATCGATATAGATTCTTCAGACTATGCTATGGGCACAATACTCGCTCAGCATGACCACCTTGTGGCCTATGATAGTGAGACACTATAATATGTCATATGTAAGTACCCTAATTATGATAAAGAAATGTACTCCATTATGAAATCCTACCTATAGTGGAGGCATTACATTCTCGAGAAGGAGATGGTCATCCACACTGATCGTAATTCATTGCAATTCATGCAGACATAAGAAAAATTGTAGAATGACCGCCATCATAGTGAGACACTATCATATATCATCCATAAGTACCCTAATTATGATAAAGAAATGTACTCCATTGTGAAAGTTTTCCTCTAGTGGAGGCACTACATTCTTGATAAGGAGACGGTCATCCACACTGATCATAAGTCGTTGTAGTTCATGCCGACATAAGAAAAATTGTAGAATGAATGCCATCATAAGTGGTCCACATATTTGCAGCAGTTCCACCTCAACATCAAATATAAAATATGAAGTACCAATTGAGTCATTGATGACGTCAACAAACCTCCAGTCATGACACTCACCATAGTGTTGGAATATTGCGGCTACCAGACCTATGCACTAACCCACCTCTATGAGATAGATTCTGATATCGCCAACACCTACCAGATGTTGGGTGCAAACACAACTGTCACTAATTTCCATCTTCATAATGAGATATTATTCCATCTGGGCCATGTCTGTGTTCCATCAAGTGAGATAGTGAAACTTATTTAGGAAGCCCCCTATAGTCAGGTGGAAGGACACTTCAACATGGAAAAGACAGTGGTAGTACTGCAGTGACATTTCTACTGGTTGAAACATTTATAGGATGTCAGCAAGTATATCTAGTCTTTCATTGCCTTCACTATTGCAAAAACAACCACTAAGAAACAAGGCATGTACACTCCTCTTCCTACTCCTAAAAGGCCCTGGGAATCCATCTCAATGGATTACATGTTGGGCCTTCTGTCCACCAAGCGGGGAAATGAATTTTTTTTGTGTGGTTTTTGATCTCTTTTATAGGATGGTGATTCTAGCCACCTGTAATAAGAGCATCACAGTGGAGGCCACTGCCAAGATATTCTTTGAACGAGTGTGGGTACACTTTTGGATCCCACAAATAATTATCTCATATCGAGACAATCTATTCCTCAACACATTGTGGTCGATCCTTTGGTCACTGCTGGACACCAAGCTCACCAAGTACACTTCCTTCCACCCCCAAATGGATGGCCAAACTGAGGTCATCAACTGGATGATCGTTCACATCCTGCACACTTACAATTCCAGGCACCCTCTCACATGGGATGAGATTCTTCCTTATGATCAGCACAACTACAACATATCCATACATAGCTCAATCGACCAGAGCCCCTTTCAGGTGGGGTTGGGATTTCAACCATTGGGTCACATGGATATTGTACTACCCCTTGTGGCCACCCAGGTAGACTCATTGCATGCTCCAATTGAAGCTGAAAAATACACTCGGTTCATTAAGTGGATCCAACACATCTTCCAACAGGTTCACGATATTTTATAGAAGTCCAATTCCAAGTACAAGCAACGCCATGATCAACACCAGGTGCCACACTAGTTTCAGGTGGGAGATAAAGTTTGGTTTCACTTGCAGAAATAAAACCTTAGAGGGACTCATTGGAAGCTTTTTCCACTTTGTTATGGACCTTACAACATCACCAAGGTTGTTGGTGACAATTATTTTGGGCTCAACCTTCCCCCCTTCCTTAGCTTGCACCCAGTGTTCAATGTGCACCTCCTTCAACCTTATTTTCCACCATTGTTGGACACCTCATGGATAGAAGAACGATTGACACCAACATATCTCAATCATGACTACATGGAACAAGCATCCTCTGATCATATCGTGGAAACACAGGTCAAGGAAACTCGCTAGTAGAACATCCATCTTTATCGGGTTGTCAAAGTAGGGCAACTCCTGCACCAAGGAAAGTGGCCCACCCAGGGTCAAATTCGACATAAATTTACTCATATGATGGGGGAAATCAACAAAATGGAGACCATTTCTTCCCAAGGATGGAGGATTGATATAGGAGGATATCAATTTCCACCGACCTTTTCCAACTGACACAAAACAATTTTTTGGCAACTTAATATTTTTAGCAGTTTTTCCTTCCTGGGCCATTTTGAGGGCCTAAACGATGTTTTTTCATGACTAGGAACCACAATGATAGCATCGAAAATGAAGATCCAAGTCAATAAATTTACAATGAGCTATCATGCATCATAAATGGAGATCATATGAGAAATTTACGACCAGGGGACGTTGATGTACTAACTTACCCCAATGAGGAGCACATCACTTTTGGCGCTTCATCTCCTAGGGTTAGGTTTTTGGATGTATATAGTTTCAGAATTCATATTTATTGTAAACAAGGACTCCAAAGCCTCATTTTACTCATATTATTGTGAATGAGAATATGCATCATGTCTCTTCTCATAGATAAGTTACCACCATTCTAGCAAGCTTGTTTTGAGTCTGCATTTTACAGTTTTCAACATATTTCTTATTTAATAGAAGTCAAGTTTTACTATATCTATATTATTTTTCACTATGTATCTGTTTTAATATTATGTGGTTTCATTTCGTTTCACTCATAAATCTGGATCAATAGACACTAACATACACAGTAAACCATACCTCTCAAATTGTAGTTGATCTAATACATTTGATATTCAAATCTTTGGATTTATCAACAGATTTGTGCCCCGTTCTCTGTAAAATCATGGATGTACGCTCTTTGTTTGAATATGGATCCCATATTTATTTACCCTGATTGTTCTACAACTCATGGATTATTTTCTTTTCTTAGAGTCTACACTTTCCTTCATTGAACCATGCAGATGTCCGTGCTCTTCCTCTGCTGCAACTTGTCGATGTTTCTGCTCTTCCTTCACTGCAACTCATAGATGTATGAACTCTTTCTTCACTGCAACTCATGGATGTCTTTAGAAAAAACCTATAAAATGAAGCTCAACATTGTCCCTTCAGTTATTGCAAATTCTCTCTTCACTGAGCTTCACTGTCTGAGACTCACTGCTTTAGATTTTTCAATAGTACCTACCCATAACACTTTACAACATAGATATTTAATAAAATCAATAGGTGAAAATGTGAGTCTCTTGATCTCTTATTTATACTTTCCAAGTTCCTTCCTTTAGGTGCCATCTTCTAACTATTTTACCCATCTTCCCTCTTCTAGGGCTAACCTACTTTCTTGTTGCAACTATGTTACCCATACTTAGTAAACTTATAACTTCTTGTTGGAACTCATTTATTTATTTTCTTGTTGCAACAAATTTACACATAATTAACTCCTAGTTACAACCAATTTGACTAGAAAACCTCTTGATGAATTTCTAGGAGATTCTAGAATAATTGACTTCTTTGTTGACCTTCTAGGGATTCTAGATTATTCTTGAGGGTCCTCCAACTTCACAAGGCCATATCTCCTTATCCATGAGGTACCACATGGCATACCATATATCAATGTAAATCAAACAATTTGTATTATCCATCTATGATAGTATTACTTTCAATTACATTGTTCTCCATCTCCATATTCCTTGATCAAATTCAGGTTCCTTAACCACACCTATGGGGATACATGTAGACTGCATGAAATGCACCCAACTAACTCACCATCAATATTGATCATACAAATTCCAATCAATTTTCCATCATATCTAGACCTATCCAAGGGTTGATATCAATCTCTAAGGATTGAAATCAATGACAATCAACATGCCAAAGCAACTGCCCAACAATCTCCCCCTTTGGCATTGATGGAAACACTAATGGAAATATTGATGCGCCAACACTCATGATCCCCATGTGACCATTTATCCTCATCAATGTTTCTCACTCTCCTCCTTTGACATCAATGGAAAAGGTTATCTCTCCTTGGGGATGCTTCCCCTGTATGTACTATCATTTTTCTCTTCAATGGTGCTTCCTTTTGTAAACATATGACATATATAAAAATCATTCAAAAATCATTGTGATGAAGAAACTACTCCAATTTTCTATTGGAGATACTCAAAATATTCCCTCGCAAGTGGTTTGGTGAAGATATTTACTATCTACTCCTTTTCCCAACATACTTGACCCTGATTTTATTCTCTACAACCTTTTCCCATAGAAAGTGAAACTTGATCAAAATATGTCTTGTATTGGAGTGCATCACTGGATTCTTTGAGATACTTATGGCGCTTGTGTTATCACAAAATATCGGAATGGGATCATCATATTCAACCTGTATATTCTTTAAAGTTTTTTCCATCCATAGAACCTAAGTACAACATGTTGTTGCTGCAATATACTATGCTTCTGTCGTAGAAAATGATACTTTGATTGTTTATTGCTTAAGCATGAAACCATAAACTCACCCGAGTAGAAGGTTGCTCCACTTGTACTTATGTTATCATCAATACTGCCTACCCAATATGCATCTGTGTAGGAAATAAGAGATATATCATTCCATTTTGGATACCATAATCCAAATTATTTTGTACCCTTTAGATATCATAATATCATCTTTACTACCATAACATGCGATTCCTTTGGTGCTACTTGAAACCTTGCAACCTGTCCAACTTCCTGCATTACATCTAGTCTAGAATATGTCACATGGAGTAGACTGTCAATCATTGATCTACATTGTCTTTGGTCTGCATACTTTGAATCATCGTCCTTACTTAACTTGCAATTGATCTACATAGGAGTACTGACTAGTTTGCAATCTTACATTCCAAACATTTTTATCATTTCTCTGATATACTTAGTCTAAGAGATGAAGATACCTTTGTTTCTCTGACATATATTTAGTCTTAAAAAGAAAGAAAAATCTCTAATCAGTGACATCTCTAACCCATTGTTAGGTTATGAAAAAGGTATAAATATCTTCCTTTTTCCCACATGTCATGATATCATATTGATTGACTTTTCGGTTATTTAGAAGCAAATAGGATAGAAAATGAATAATATACTCTTTAGTGTTGTTGTTGGAGATTAGATTACATAGATCCTAAATATGATTGGAATTGTCTGGTTTTATTGCAAGATTGGTTAAATATTGTCAAGCCCAAGATATCAAGGGGAATCTTGAAGATGCACAAGCTATAGGAGGTTGAAGACTTTATGGCACAAAGCAGTTTTAAAGATAATTGAGTTACTTATTGTAATAGTAAAGAAATCCCAAGGATCTCTCGATCCTCAGGATAACTTAATTTACCCAGATTATTGTAACATATAAGGGGAAAATAGATCTGGAAAGAAAGGGAGGGAATTGCACTCAAGAATTGAGAATATAGAATTGCTATGCGTTAGAAGTTTTTGAAAAATGTTGTACCAACTATGAAATCAATAGAAGCCTTGACCAGTTTTACCATTTTTATATACTAAGTTTCAAATAGCAGTGCTTCTAAGGACCGAGGGCCCAGTCTGAAGGAAATATTGTTCGATCTGTAATTGTATCAGTTCAAATTCTGTTTTGTGATTCAATTCTCTTTTATAGTAGTTAGCGAATGCATAAGAGTGTTGATTATTTCATGTCAATTGAAATAAATAGATATTCCCTGAAGCATTAAATGATTGTCGATTCCAATTCCTATTACTGAGATTTGATGCATGACGGTTCCTCATAAGTTGACATTTTTTGTTCCTTTCATTTAGTTCACATTTGTTGTTCCTTTTACTTAGGTTACATTTGCCGTTCCTTTTACTTAGGTTACATTTTCCGTTCCTTTTACTTAGGTTACATTTGTTGTTCCTTTCCGCTAGAATATAGTTGTTGTTCCTTTCAATAGAAATACGATTGTTGTCTCTTTTCAGTTAGATTACAGTCTCTATTCCTTTCCATAGATAGAGTAATTCACCTTTTTCTTTTCAGCAATTTGATTCATAATGATAGTCATTTCTACATGTCTTTATCTAGATTCAATCACTGCTCTTAAAATAAATTCAATAGATTAGTTAGTTCCTTTCCTTTTGCACAAGATTTAGATTTCAATTCTTAGAATCTTTAATGAATGTTTCAGGAACTTGATTGTTGATAAACTCAGATTTTCTTTCACTACACGATTTTAGCCTCTATGAGCTATCTACATAGACTTTGTCGATATTCTTTGAGATAAAAGACGAATCCTCGAGTTGATAAATTAATGTTAAACTATGGTTGATTTTAGACATCTTTAGAGCCCAACATTTTGGCGTCGTTGTTAGGGAAGAATGTCAAAGGTAGCATATATTGTGCCTCTGGAGGATGAGGTATTGAAGACGGAAGGTAAGAACCTATGCATGCAATAAGTAAGATGCTTATACCAGTGCCTACCTCCAGCTGGCGCATTGAGAGGTTGCATAGGTGTTTTTTTCCTTTTTTTGATTTTTCCTTTATGTTGTGTGAAGTGTGTATGACTAAGAAGAAAGATCTTGAAAAACCAAAGCCTCCACCAAAAATTACCAAAGCCTAGGGCTTGGTGCTCCCCGGAAGAAGCACTTTCATAGACGACGTCATTTGAAAAGAAAAATCTCAAGCTTCGGTTGGACCTAGAAAATGATCTAACCGAATCCCTCAGGTGGCAGCTTCATCAACTGAAACCCACGTCGAGATTCATAGAAAAATTGAAAGGACTAAGCTAAGATTTTAGAGCAAAGATCTTCCACCCCTCAACCCTTTAGGAGAGGGGAACTCTTGTAATCTGGAGGAAGGAGAAGGAGAAACTAGTGGGATAACTAAGACAGGCCCACCACCCGATCTTGAATCTCCTGTGAAAGAAGAAGGCATACCTGAAATCCCAGATAAAGGGAGTGCAATCAAATCCCCTAGAGGATCATATAACCAATCAATTCAAATAAAATATATGGATCAAGAAATCCCTAAATATTTCTAGCATATTTTCGATCAAATGGCACAACCAAATCCATAACGTCCCCAGACTTCCACTTTGGAGTATCCGATAGTTGATCCAATCACCAACGCCCCCATGAAGGCTATTCACCTACAAAACCTGCCAACCTTTCATGGATTAATCTCAGAAGACCCAGATGCATTCTTATTTGAATTTGATGTCCTATGTAGAGGGTACAATTACACCTATGCACCCTAAAAATTAAAATTTTTCCCCTCCACTTTGAAAGGAGCAGCTCTATGCTGGTTCATGGGATTAGGGGGAGGAACTATAAACTCGTGGGATGAGATGAAACAATCCCTCTTGACAAAATATCAGGATTATTGTAGAACTAGAGACTTAAAAGATGAAATATTTCAAATGACTGCGAAAGAAAATGAATCACTAGAAGAATATGTAGAGAGATTTCAATATAATTTACAAAGATCACCCTATGGAACGCTACTAGGGGAAGTACTTAAGGAAACTTTGATTAAAGGTATGAAAGATGAATGGGTAGAAATGATGAATTTAATGGGGAAAGGTGACATTTATCAAGAAACTTATGATGACATTGTCCTATTTTGCATCAGGTGCTCAAGAGGAAGTTCATGGACTAGATCAGGGATGCGTACCCCCCTCACCAGAAATAGCAATATTACCAGCGAGGGTGTTACTCAAGATGAAGTTGGTAATCTCATAGAAAAATTTAAAATAGATATTCTGAGCAATTCGACTACACAATTGGATGTGTTGTAGGCCAAACAGAAAAAAACGAAAGCAGAACAAATGTTAGCCATATTTTGCCACAGGTGCAGAAGAAAACACAGTCCAAGGGATTTCCCTTTGGACGTAGTCTGGGTTTGCGCTATCTGTGCCAAGGATCACAAGATGAAACAATGTTCGTTGCTTCCTGGATTGAAATATGTCTTTAAGGAAGTAGAAGAAGAAACAAAACCATTGTATCTGATGGCTCAACGTCGTCAATGGCATAATCGACCTCCAAATACATTGCAGGAATCTTCCTCTTTCTTCTCTAGACAATATAACCAACAACAATCTCTTGGTAGCACATGGCAGGGTCAGTTGTTTACTATTAAAAAATGGAAACCCCAACAGTATCCACCTGCAAATCCCACTTGGCAAAGCCAGCCCGCTACAATCCCTGCTTGGAAGAATCAACCAACTACAACTTCTACTTGGCCTAACTCACAATATCCCACCTCATCCTGGAAAAACTCCAATAACAACATTTACCCTTCACAGTGGCCCAACATGACTGCCCAAAACCCAAATTGGAATTAGAATTGGCAGCACCCCGTGGGGATAAACAATCAACCCATGGGGATGGCCCCTCAAACTCAACCTACATTACAAGCCCCATTTCAATTGTCCCAAAATCCACAATCCCAATTGTGCCCTCAACTACCAGCCCAACCACACCCAAATCCAAATAATAGACCAACTCAGCTCGCCCAGATTATGGGAAATGGAGAAGGAGATATCATCTCGGTAGGGTTCAACGAACTACGAATAAGGTCGGGATGAATAATTTCTCCTGGAGAAAATGACGTTTTTCAAGGGTAGGAGAGTGAAAACAAACCAGCAATAACACCTTCAACTGTGGTAATAAAAGAAGAAATCGAGCAGGGGGGAAACACAGTCGAATCACAAGATCTGGATAAGGGTGTAACACCCTCCCCTCTGTTCCCCAAAACATTGATGATAGAAAAACCGACCGTATATCCAAACTTCGACCTTGTATGGGAACTCAATAATTTATATATCAAGATTCCACTCCTGCAAGCTCTTCAGGACATCCCAATATACACAAAAGAAATCAAGGAGCTATGTGGGAGAAAACCCATCAGAAAAATTAAAAATCCATCATCAACAGTTCGCATGGTAGGAGCCTTATCTGATCTAATTTTAGGTAGACAAGAACAGGTTAAATATGCAGATCCGGGGAATCCCATACTAACAGTTCAGATCCAGGGCTGCTCTTTTCCCAATACACTAGTTGATTTGGGAGCAACCATCAACATCCTCACTATGGAAACTTGCAGTACCCTGGGTTTTAACTCCTTCGAACCCACAACAATAATGTTGCAGTTGGCAGATCGATCGATAGTTCGACAAGTTGGCACATTACATGATATATCCATCTTCGTTGACTCTTGGGAATATCTGGTGGACTTCCTCATCATCAATCCAAGAGGTGGAATTGAAGGGCATCCATTGATACTGGGCAGGCCATGGCTTGCAACAATAGATGCATACATAGGATGTCGAATAGGAAATATGACAATCACTAGAGGGGCTATCATGAAGAACCTCATTTTATATCGTCCTACTAAACCAAGTCCAACTTTCGTATATCCACAATTACCACCACGACGATACCCAAAGAGGGATTTAGGAGCCCCTCTTATGCAGGAAGAAGCCCTCAAACTTAAAAACCAACTAGAGGATGATGTAATTAGTGGGTTTATCAATAATCCGGCCACCATGAGAAACCTGACCTACCAGATGCTCCAAGATGTTCTAGACTGTGAAGCATAGGGGGACCTACTGGAATATTTAATGGAACAAAAAATTCCAACTACAACCGTTCATAACAGCAAACCCGTCGAGATCGCACCTGGGAGGCCTCTAAACATCAATGCCAATTTAGATGAACAACAACAACAAAAGCTAATTCATGTCCTCTCCAAATACCAACAAGCTTTTGCATGGGAATATTCTGATACAAAAGGTATTGATCCACAACTCTGTACACACCACATTTATGTTGAAAAAGAAGCCCGACCTATCTGACAACCACAGAGAAGATTAAATCCTCACCTCAGGGATATCGTTAAAGAATAATTACAAAAACTGTTGGACGTGAATTTTATATATCCCATCTTAGATAGTCGATGGGTTTCCCCATTAGTGATCATCCCAAAGAAAAATGGGAAATAGCGCATCTATGTTGACTACAGGGAACTTAACAAAGCCACTCAAAAAGACCACTTCCCTTTGCCTTTCATTGACCAGGTCCTGGATACTTTGGTAGGAAAGAAATTATTTTCTTTCCTAGACGGTTTTAGTGGGTACAATCAGATTCAGATTGCCCTAGAAGATCAAGATAAGATTGCATTCACATGCCCCTGGGGTACTTTTGCATACAGAGTATTACCCTTTGGAATTTGTAACACTCCAACCACTTTTCAAAGGGCCATTCTAAGCATATTCAATGATCTGAACAACGAAGGACTTGAAGTATATATGGATGATTTCACTCCTTATGGCGACGACTTCGATCAAGCACTGAATAACCTGGAGAAAATACTAGAGCGATGCATTGCGACTAGGTTATGTTTAAGCCACGAAAAGTGTCACATAATGATGACAGAAGGTGTGTTACTAGGGAATTATATCTCTACAGATGGAATTAGGGTAGACCCATCAAAGATAGAGGTAATCCTTAATCTACCTACACCACACACACAAACTGAGGTACATAGTTTCCTTGGTGCTTCAGGATACCATCGTAGGTTTATGGAAAATTTTGCAAGAACCGTTGCACCTTTACATGATTTGACTGGTAATGTAGAATTTTAGTGGTATGACAAGTGTGATGTGGCATTTGCAGGACTCAAAAATTTGATCTCAACAACACCGATGTTGAGGGGGCCAAATTGGAAAATATCACTCCACATCTCCACCAATGCATTAGATATTTTCATAGGCGCTGTCCTCGGACAGGAGGAGGAGAATAAACCTTACGCCATTTATTTTATTAGCAAGAATATTAATCCAGCTAAAGTTAATTACACAGTAATAGAGAAATATTTTTTAGCTGTTATACATGCCATCAATAAATTTCGTCATTATATAACAAGCTATCTGGTCATTCTATATACTGATCATTCTGCTATCATATATCTAGCTAATAAACCAATTACTAATGGATGGGTCACCATCAAAGATCGACCTGGGAGAGAAAACCTTGTCGCAGAATTCCTATCCTGCATACCCAAAAGAGATGACTCCTTAACATCGAAGACCGATTTCTAGATGAGCATCTATTTTTCGTTACTACAAAGCCACCTAGGTACATTGACGTGGAAAATTACCTGGCAGCAGGAATATTACTGGCACATATTTCATCAAAGGAAATAAAATTGATCGTCCAACATAGCGCACGATTTACTTGGATCAACGGATATCTCTTCCATACAGGAGCTGATCTCCAGATCCGCAGATGCATACGAGATGACGAAATCTATGACATATTAAAATATCAACATGATGAGCCCTATGGTGGGAATTTTGCATACTGCAGGACTGGACACAAAATTCTGCAGATGGGCTATTATTGGCCCTCATTATTCAGAGACGTGAAGAAATATGTCCAAACCTGCGATAGTTGTCAACAGATGGGAAAACTAGATCAGGCTGATGAAATGCCTTTGAAATCACAAGTAGTCACGGAACCATTTGAGAGATGGTCACTAGACTTTGTTGGCCCCTTCAACCCAAATTCAAATCAGAAGGCCTATATTCTAGTCGCAACGGACTACATGACTAAATGGGTAGAGACAAAAGCCTTACCAAATGCAACAGAAGATGTAGTCATCAAATTTATTTTCAAATTATTCGTACGCTATGGATTACCAAGAGAGGTAATTACTGATGGGGGTTCACAATTTACAACTCATAGAATCACCACCACCCTGGATAATTATTATATCAAACACAAAATTACTTCTCCATATCATCCACAAGTAAATGGGAAAGTGGAAAGCACCAACAAAGTCCTGGAGGCAATCCTGACAAAGACTGTCTCAACAAATAGACAGAATTGGGCTTCTGAGCTCCCAAACGCCTTATGGGATTACCGCATAACATGGTGTAATACCATTGGCTATTGTCCTTACTATTTAGTCTATGGAAAAGAACCCATCTTCCCAATCGAGTTTGAAATCAAGACTCTAAGGATGGCCTAGGAAATCGGACTGGATCTTACAAAAGCACATAAACAGTGCCTTCAACAACTCAACGAATTGGATGAATCATGCTTGTCTGTTGCAGAGCACACAACCATTATTTAGCAACAGAGAATGACCTAGCACAATAAGCATATAAAGAAAAAATTATTTAAAAAAGGAGACTGGGCGCTCCTCTATGATTCCAGATTTCAGGATTTTCTGGGAAAATTACAGACATGGTGGCTAGGACCATATGAAATCAGTGAAGTCCATGATAATGGAACAGTTACTTTAAGCACCATCGACGGGTCTAGATCTCCATTTTGGGTCAATGGACACCGACTACGACTCTATCACCAGCCACCCTCAAAAGAATCTTTCTACCAAGAGGTAAGTAAGGACCCTACCGTTCAAATTTTGGTTGGCTGGGAAGGTAATCCAGCCACCCGAACTCCATAAATGTTGAAAAGTGTTGACACTGTACATATTGTATATAATTTCGTTTTCTATATATTTTATTTATTTTTTTTTTTCGACAGTCATTCGAGAAAATCAAAACTAGGGAGGGTAACCGTGATGAACTCAATTAGCACTCTTTTTCTGTTCCGAACTCTTGCTTCATCTCATTACCCATACCCTGTATTCTGCAGAGAAATGAATGTGTCATGATTCAACAACAACAATTGGGAAACTATAATGAAATTTATAACATTAACAAACCATTCATTGCTTAATTTTGAAATAAACCAAATCATAAATGAATTTAGTTGATGAGGAATCAACCTTAAATTCCAACAAAATACATTACCAGGTTTCTACAAATTCAGATGGTTAAGAATGGAACAATTGTTGTTCCTTTTTGTGTGCCTGCTATTCCTTTGAATGGAACAATTGTTGTTCCTTTTGCGCACTTGTTGTTCCTTTGAACGAAACAATTGTTGTTCCTTTTTCACGCCTGTTGTTCCTTTGAACGGAAAAATTGTTGTTCCTTTTGCGTGCCTACTATTCCTTTGAACAGAATAATTTTTGTTCCTTTTGTGCGCTTGCTGTTCCTTTGAATAGAACAATTCTTGTTCCTTTTGTGCGCTTGTTGTTCCTTTGAATGGAACAATTGTTGTTCTTTTTTTGCACACCTATTGTTCATTTTTCCATTCTTTCCTTGCTGATAAAACACTAAACCTTTCCTTTGGGGTACAAATTTCACCAAAATAATTTTCACCAGCATTATTTCTAACGATCTATCATTATTTTGTGGACTATCTCCCATATCTTATCAAATTTATTTTTGGATAACTTCCTTTGAAATCCTTACACTTCTTTATGCCATCCCTTACTCTTAAGGAGTAGATGAGCCTCCCTTCATACACTAAAAAAAAGAGTAGAAAATAGATTATATATATATATATATATAATAAAACTTCTTTCTTTTCCCACAAAGAATAGGGGGTCTCATCACGAGCCAGCCTACCACGATCATAGGATAATAACCTAAGTGACATTCCCACTATGGCTACCACACTAGGGACATGGCCTTTGACATTCTCTTTTGTCAAAGGACAAGAGGTCTCATCATGAGCCAGATTGTTCACTTAAGTTACACTCTAGTGAGCGAAATTATCATCATTTGAATACCAAACCAGGATAATGGTCTTTTTCGAAAAAACATAAAAACTTTCATATATATATATAATCAATAAAATTTATTTCTTTTCCCACAAAGAATAGGGGGTCTCATCACGAGACAACCTACCAAGATCATAGGATGATAAACTAAGTGACATTCCCACTATGGCTACCACACCAGGGCAATGTCCTTTGACATTCTCTTTTGTCAAAGGACAAGAGGTCTCATCACAAGCTGACTTGTTCACTTAAGTTACAATCTAGTGAGTGGCATTATCACTATGGCTTCCAAACCAGGATAATGGTATTTTTGGAAAAGATGATTCAAACAAGTATCAAGAATAGAGGCTCATCTTAGGGTTAAAAAGAAACCTTGTCGAGGATATGGATGCCTGTTGGAAACAATGGCTCTGCCTGTGGTGTGGAAGTTACCTTAAACACCAAATTTCTGCGTCTCTCTAGATTTCCTTCACTCAATAACGAGGCTATCATTTTGGTTGTATTCAATAACATGGAATAGTAACAACATTATGATATGTGGGATATTATTTAACTAAACAGATTTAATTTATTCGGCCCATGTATCCTTAAAGCATTCTTTTGAGTATCGGTATTTTCAATTCCACAAAAGCAGATTAACATTTAATGATTACCGTTAAATATGTTGTTCAAACATAAATCATTAATCCCCATTGGCGACCGTCGTACAATCATTACTTTTCATCATAAATGCCTACAATCATTACTCTTCCCTATGCTGATGGTCGAGGTCGACCTTTCTATTAATGCGGGGAGTGGATTCTAGACACACTTCTCGATACATATAGTAATGATTATAATAAATACCTTCATCTGTATACATTTTCTATCTCTGATATTTTCTATTCTTGGTAATTTTTCCTCCAATTTGGTCTAACCACGTCTGCTAACAAGAACGATAGTCGTCCATATTTTATCACAAAATGGGTGGCAGAGGTGTGCGTAGGGAACCCACTTTACTAAAGCTTACAGAGCAAGCGATAGACATCCTACATCAACTGGGGTCGAAAGAGTACTTCAACCGGCTACAAGGATATGACACGAATGTCACTCTTGAATTCTTTCAGAATCTGTAGGGGGAAAATCTATGGTGCGGGGCATACAAATCTCATTGACCCCGAAAATATTAGCAGAGGTCACAGGCCTCCCTAACACGGGCATTTAGTGGACATGACGATACACATCATTGAAGGAAACTGTGGAAACCTTCACAAAACCTGGAGAATAATTGAATAAGAAAGGAAAGGGACTCAAACCTAGTACCCTCAGAGAACCATGGAAGGAACTTGCAGGGGTAATTCAGTGGTACATCACTTGTGATGGATGATATGATGTAATTCAACCTCTCCACCTCAAATTGCTGGCAGCTTTAAAACAACGACTAGTACTTAATCTACCTTTCTTTCTGAATGCAATATTACATGAGGTTGCCCTGAGAACACAAAAATCCAAGGACCCTGTTAGTGTTATCATCCACCATAGATTAGTTAAACTGATAACAATTAAAACACTGAGTCAAACTCAATTGACCTGGGATAACCTGATTAAGGCCAATAGACCTCCACAACTAGAGAAACCTGAATTATGCCATGAAGAACCACCACAAAAAATCGAAGATAGATAGGAAGAGGAGACTACTACCCAAAGAGAAACCCCATCTCCTCAAACTGAAGTTGAGGTAGACCCTGCCCAAATCACAGAGACCCAGACCTCACAAACACAGGCATTAACAAAAAAGAGGAAGAGAGCAACAACTTCCCCTACAACCATCATTCAGAAAGGGAGAAGAAGAAGAATTGAAGAACTTCTCCTGGATTCGCCTGCTTCTTCTCCTTGTCTCAACAAAACAACTTGAAGAAATTTTGTTGAGACTCTTCTGTAGAATTTTTAAAACTTTCAGGAAGAATTGATGCAGTCTCAACAAACCCTGGTTCAAAATAGAAATGAGTTACTGACTATGGCAGAACACCAAGCACTCTAGTCCCGGAAACAGAGTGTTATTGTGGACAGGTTGGAAGAAGAGATAACACATGTCTAGTAAGCATTAACTCAATACATGGAAGATATGGGCACTATGGAAGAATACCAAGCATCCCAATCTCAAGAACAGGGTGTCACCATCGATAGACTAAAGGTAGAGCTGGGACAAGCCCAACAAGCATTGGCTCGACACCAAGATGAAATGGTAACTAGGACTGAATACCAAAATATTGTTAAATAATTTAAGGACATGACAACAACAGAGGGTGAGACCTATGTTGTGCTCACCAGAGCCCAAGAGAGGATAAAAAAGGTGCAAATCCAATTAGAAAAATATTTGGAGCAAATCAAGGAAATCTGTGATGTCTACTATGATGCTATTAATTGCAGAGCCCCTGCCACCAATTACACTTTATTCTTCCTGGAACAATATTTTTTATTGAGAGTGAAGGCCATTAGAGTGGGAAAACCTATTTATTTTTCCACTGTACTCAAGTTTATTTCATGTTTCAGAGAGAAGGATGCAAATGTACAATACTTTTGTTTGAATTGTACTTTCATAATTTCATTCTGGAAGAAAAAAGGGAAGATAACCCTGGCCCATTCATATGTGATATACAGTTTCAGGCATTTCTGTCATTTACTCATAATCAAGTCAGATGGGGTAAAGCTCATAAAACCTTCCTAAAAAGGGAAGTTGGGCTAGATCTTTGGGTTAGGGGGGAACCTCCAAATTCCTTTCCAACCACTATGCGACATAAAGCATTTATGAAAAGAAAAGGGGTCATAGAATCCTTTTCCCCCATCCATCTACATGTCATACGTTCAGGTATCACTCACTTTAGGGAGCTTAAGGAGGAAGCTCTTGTTGCTTCTAAATTGAGATGAGATGCCTCCTCCAGTGAAGTAAAGAGTAGGGAGCGCTTTGGGTATAGGAATTTCTTTTTAGCTACCTTCAGAATAGAGAGGTATTCTAGATTTCTCCAAGAGGAAGGGCCTGCTTGGATTGTGTGTAGATATAATCCCCCTATCATTTGGTTCCCTCCAGAAAATTACCAAAAATATTATCAAATTAATAAGAAGAGGGAGGATGATGCTTTTGGAGAACTCAAAAGAAGCAATGGGTTCAGAAGGCCTAGTGAACCAGCATTTCCATCTTATAACATTACTACTTTACATGTAAAATATCAGCTTGCATGAAGACATGCAAGAAGGTAAGCTGGGGGGTATGTTAGGTTAAGAAAAAGGTATAAATATATTCCTTTTCCCCACATTTCATGATATAATCTTGATTGAATTTCTGTTTATTTAGAAGCAAATAGGATAGAAAATGAATAATATACTCTTTAGTGTTGTTGTTGGAGATTAGATTACATAGATCCTAAATATGATTGGAATTGTTTGGTTCTATTGCAGGATTGGTTAAATATTGTCAAACCCAAGATAGCAAGGGGAATCTTGAAGATGCGCAAGCTATAGGAGGTTGAAGACTTTATGGTGAAAAGAAGTTTTAAAGATAATTGAGTTACTTATTGTAATAGTAAAGCAATCCTGAGGATCTCTCGATCCTCAGAATAGCTTAATTTACCTAGATTATTGTAACATATAATGGGAAAATAGATCTGGAAAGAAAGGGAGGGAATTGCACTCAAGAATTGAGAATATAGAATTGCTATGCGTTAGCAATTTTTGAAAAATGTTGTACCAGCTATGAAATCAATAGAAGCCTCGAGCGGTTTTACCATTTTTATATACTTATCTTCAAATAGCAGTGCGTCTAAGGAATGAGGGCCCAGTCTGAATGAGATATTGTTCGATCTGTAATTGTATTAGTTCAAATTCTATTTTTTGATTCGTTTCTCTTTTATAGTAGTTAACAAACGCATAAGTGTGTTGATGATTTCATGTCAATTGCAAGAAATAGATATTCCCTGAAGCATTAAATGATTTCTGATTCCAATTCCTATTACTAAGATTTGATGCGTGCCGGTTCATCATAAGTTCACATTTGTTGTTCCTTTCATTCAGTTTACATTTGTTGTTCCTTTTACTTAGGTTACATTTGTCGTTCCTTTTACTTAGGTTACATTTTTTGTTCCTTTCCGCTAGAATATAGTTGTTGTTCCTTTCAATCGAAATACGATTGTTGTCTCTTTTCAGTTAGATTATAGTCTTTGTTCCTTTCCATAGATAGAGTAATTCACCTTTTTCTTTTCAGCAATTTGATTCATAATGATAGACATTTCTGCAAGTATTTATCTAGATTCAATTACTTCTCTTAAAATAAATTCAATAGATTATTTAGTTCCTTTCCTTTTTCACAAGATTTAGATTTCAATTCTTAGAATCTTTAATGAATGTTTGAGGAACTTGATTGTTGATAAACTCATATTTGTTTTCACTACATGATTTTAGCCTCTATGAGCTATTTGCATAGACTTTTCCGATATTCTTTGAGACAAAAGACGAATCCTTGGGTTGATAAATTAATGTTAAACTAAGGTTGTTTTTAGACATCTTTAGAGCCCAAAACCCATGTTGCATGTCTTTGGAAAATTTATGATTGATACTATCATCATCACTTCCAAAAATAATATTATTTTTGGCCCTCGGCCAAGTTTTGAGAGAACCTTGGTCGTGCTTGACCATTTTTGGGACTTCGACAGGCTGGTCAAAGACGGAGCACCTAAGTGAAGCAAATATCGTGAGATCGCGTCCATTTTGCGGGAATTTTGGGATTTTAGGTTTTATCTAACGGGTATGGGCTATTGGCCCATGGGTTCACCCATGTTTAGGCCCCTTTTGTAATGTATAAATAATTAAATAGGACTTAGAGCGAGGGGAGTCGAAGGTGTGGCTTAGTGCATGAGTAGTTGGCTTAGTGCATGAGTAGTTGGCTTAGTGCATGAATGTGTTAAGGCTTGCAGAACTAAGTGAAAGCATTTTGTAAGTGTTTTGTGCACAGACTGTGTAAGGCTTTGTTCTTTGACCTAACTCAGGGAAGGAGGATTTGGCGAGGTGCATGAAGATCTCTTGTCCTTTGCAGAGTTGGTTCTATAGCTGGGTGCTTGTAAGGAGATTGAAAGAGACTAATAAAGAAGAGAAGAGTTGGTGGATGTAGCCCCACACTGGGGTGAACCACATACATCCTGTGTTATTGTGAAATTTTATTCATGGTGTTTATGTATTCATGTTCTTAATCTTGATACCTGATAGATTGATTCATTGATGCTTAGTGATTTATATATGAATGAATGTTAGATCTTCTCTAATTCTAGGTGATAAATGATTAGATGTTCTTAAATCTTGGTTACTATTGTGTTGATTTGTAATGAGGGTTAATCTGCGATGTGAATAAGAATTAGAACTTGATGAATGTTTTTGGCTAAGTTCTGTGTTAAGTATTGTGATCACAGATCTGTGTCCCATCTAGGTTGTAGACACTTGAGTCCTGCAACCCCCCATGCCTATACCTCGGGTGAGACTTCATCTACTTTGTAGGTGTTGCCTAAAGTGTCACTAGTTAGGGTTTTGTTGGTGCGTTGTTGAATCGTTGAACACTGGGTCTTCCCTTGTGCCAACAAATGGTTCCATTGCCAGGACCTCAAACTGTGATTGCTGGGAACTAATGAGAAGAGAAATATCTGTGTGTAGATATGTTGTTGTAGTGCGCAATATTCTACTTGACTTGCGAAGCTCTGTGCTAAGAGAAGGAAGCCTGATATGAATAAATAGGTAAGATCTTAAATCTTTGTGCTCTGATAAGGGTAAGATAAGTGGAAATTTTTATTTCAAAAGTATGAATGTAGGTATGCTTGATAGATTTTGTCCTAGTCAGAAAAATAGGGCACAACTAGAAGAAAAAATACCTTATCTAAATAAATTTGATAGAGATAGTGAAAGATATGTTATTCCTATTCATAGAAATAATTTTTGGACTAACAAGTGGATGCAGGATCCTAGAAATAATTTTTGTAGATTATAGGTATATCACTGTGATCCCAGTGCACAGTATAGGAAAGGTTGGGGATCATTTAAGAGAAAGAGAGGATTGACACTATGTTATAACTACAGAAGACCGAGACATATTTCTAAAGAATTCCTTGGCATAGGTCCTATTTATATTTGTTGTAAATATGTTGGTCATGAGGTTTTGGATTGCTCCAGAATGATTGCTAAAGTTGAAAAGATTAACCTGAGATAAGAAAACCATGAGGAAGGTCAAAAAACTAAGGATATGTTAGATAATCATAAAGAATAAGAGACTATATTATTACAGATGAGAGAAACATTGAAGGATGACCGAGACGTCAGTTTACCAGAGATCTTAAAAGAGGAGGAGTTCATAGAAACAAGAATAGAAGACTTCAACATAAACTATGTTCTAGATGAGGAAACACAGGTGAATATCATGCTGGAAAGCACTTAGGAAATTTTGGGAAAGCTTGCTATGATTCCTTCATTAGGAGGGATAGGATTGTTCAAAGGAAAGATGATAACCCTATGTGGAAGACTTACTCATGTACCTATGATTTCCCATGGAGCATCGACTAAAGAAGAATTTGAGGTCATTAAGTTTGTTGAGAATAATGCTCCTTTTGTACTTTTGTTAGGAAATACTTGGATTGAGAAAGATCATATCCAAATGAAAGAAGAAGAGGAAGCCACATAACATAAAAATCAAGAATTAAGGGACTTCATAGCCAGAAAAGTAGAGCAACTAATAAAAGAACAAGAGGACAAGACGAAGCAACTGAGGGCTAGAGAATTAGTTGTCGAGGTTGAAAAAACACAAGAAGGCTTAAAGAACCCATCTATATAGGAGAGAAGAACACCTATCCCAGAAGTAGTAAGAGAAGATATACTACATTCAAAACCTTTGAGAGAACATCAGCAGTGCGAAGTTACTATGCTAAGAGAATATATGAATAAGAATGGAAAGAGGAACCCAGAGAATCAGATCATAGGAAAGAAGTCAAGAAAGATAAGTAAGAAGAAGGAAAATATAGAAAGACTACAGGAAGTTCCAGAGAAGAATTCATAGAAGGCAGGCTTGCAGAACTCGAGCCTCGCTGAAATAGTAGAACAACACAGAACATAACTTTGCCACGATGAAGCTATATGACCATTAGAGGCATCCCGATTGTTAGAACAATGCTCCAGAATGACTAGAAACACAGTTATTGTTGGAAATATCGCCATTGGACTATTGGGAACGCACCACAACAGATGGAATCGTATTGATTGAGGCATTCCTCCCATTGGAGGAATCCATTATGAAATTTCTTATTTAATTCGACGAATGCCTCATTGGGGCCACTTTTGCAAACTGTGATATTCGAGTCCATAGAGAATTGATCGTATACTATGTTGTACTATCTAGACCTCGTCATCCATTCGATTACCTTGAGTTTTGGTTCACCTACCTGATATATTTGATTACGAGCGTGCATGTCGGACGACCTTAGCACATTAGAGAAGTCGGTAGAAGAAATCTTGATCGACCTTATGCCTGAGAAGGTCATGTCCATAGGAATCTAGGCCTCGTTGACGGGAGGAGTGCAAGCATTCCCCTCAACTGCACGTCGATCTAGTCGAGCAACAAATGAGAAAAGAAGCAAGCACCACGATGATCTGGAGAATGCAAAGTAGATATCATCAGTCTTTCCTGACTACATCCTGCCTCTAGCTGGCGCGATTAGTCATGATAGGGTCCTGTGTGATTTTGAGTACATGATCATCACGACGTACCTCCCGAAGGGGATACGTGCAGTTGGACCGTAGTTGGGACTGATCCCATCCCTCAATATAAGTGATTTCAACCTAGGAGACAGGAAGAATTATGTGATACTCGCACTGCATCGGTACCTGAAAAAGACGACTGGGAAGAATCCTAAGATAGTTCCCCAGCCATGGATCAAGGATATCGTGAGGTCAATGATCCTGAATGTCACTAAGATCCCCCACTTCGATAGAAATCAGGATGTTAATGCGTGCGTTAAACTCCTCTTGTCGTGCTACCATGGAGGTTATCTCTAGTTAGATAGATGCATGATTGTGGATCCAATGTTGATCCACCTGATCACCAGATTAAGCATGCAAGGACCAGACCCTCACTAGTTCTACCTAGGAAAGACATCATATGCCTCCTTGGCGTAGTGCACCTAGCTTGTCAGTTGATCGCTGGCAATCTTGTCAGAAAGAACAAGCTGACACAAATCACGAGCTTTGTAGTTGACCTTGTAAGGAAGTGTGTTGAAGGGATGCAAATGAAATGGATGAGCTACCTCGTCAATGAGTTGGAGAAGGATCTTCTTAAAGCATAGGCCCAAGGCTATGAGTTCCACTTTAGTTGGTTGTTGATATTAATAGCATTTGTCTCTTGGGAGATTTCGAAGGGAGTGACATTCCCTGAAGTTGATCCATCAGAACCATTGGCCGCGAGGTTCAACACCTTGTGGTACACGAGCGATATGGCGAAGCAGTGGAAATCAAATGTGGTGTTACATGAATATTACCTACAACTCACGTGCACCATTAAGTCATTCCCTTGAATGACCTTGAACACCTTGCATACTTACATGCCACTAGAGAAGTTCCGATCAAACTACCACTTCATCTACATCACCACATGTAAGGATGAAAGCAAGGAGGAGTTGAAGTCCTACTACAAATTGACTGATGAATACATGGAGGAGATAACCAAGGAATGGTCGGTTGAATTCCTTGTATTGGTTGGATATGCAGAACTCTCCAACCCCGACCTCATCGGAAGTCTTGTGGTCACCAGGATCGAGTATGATGGACCAAGAAGCATAAGGAAAAAGAATACAAAGTAGGAAGTGCAGGACATAGACAGTGAGGAAAAGGAAAATGCATCAGAGGAAACTTCACCTGACTCACCTGGAGGAGGAGGAGAAGGCGACGGAGTAAACCAAGAAGCAAAAGGGGAATAAGAGAAGAAAGAAAAGGGTGAAGCGACACTGACAAAGGATCCCATAACAGAGGCAGATACATCAAAGAAAATGAAGGTTTCTCCGAAGAAACCCTCTGCACAAAAGAAATCCCGAGCCAATAATCCTCAGTTGCAAAATGTGTTCACAGTGGATGATGTTGATCTCATCATCGTAGATGTAGAAGATGATTCAGAGGGTATCTTGTAGTGACATGAAGAAAATAAGGAGACGATGTATGACAGGATCGATGCAGAGCTGAAGGGGGTACAACAAGCCATCTACTCGAGCTGCACAATGTCTACTATGTCGTTGTCATCAGAAGGTGTAGAATTGGGGGATGAGCCCACCCAATTGCGAAGGATAGAAGATGCGATAGAGGCTCACCTTCGTTGAGTCCAGGAAGAAAAATAACAAGCCACAGAGGCCTTGAATCAAGAAAATGAGGAATCCCTAGAGCAACTTTAGGTTGCGTAGCAAGAGAAAGATGACATTAGAGAGAAGTTCGAGTAGGACATAAAGAAAATCCAGAAAGAGAAAGACCAGCTGCTCGCAAAGTAGATGGGGGTTAGAGAGATAGTGACTAGAGAACTTCTCTCTGTGTTGGGCTTATCTTAGATAGAAGAAGAGACAATTGAGAGCCAACTCGGGAAGCTCGTTAAATCCATTTAGCAACTTCAAGTAAGAGTAGCAGAGCTATAACTTCAAGAAGTGTTGAGCACTCTACAATAAGTAAGATATCAAAGGGAAGAAACTTCCAAGAGCATAGTAGAAAGAATCAGGGCGTTGGTTTCAGAATGAAAGAAACTAAGTGGCCGAAGTGCGCAGAATTATGAGAACCTTGTAGAAGACCTGAAGTTGAGGACATTGGAGGCACAAATCCAGGAGGTGAAGCAACAGGCACTGATCGTGCAATTGTAGTTGAAGCTACTTACAGTAGTGGAGAAGATGAATAGGTTGCAGGAGCAGCACATAGTTCATCAGCAGGTCACTGCCATCCAGAGAAAAGTGATGGAGGTGACACAGAGACTCCATTCGGTGCAGGATGAAGCTTGCACACATTTTGAAGAGCTCAAGGGACAGGAATCACAGTTGGAACATGTGGTCACAATAGTGGAACAACATATGGAAGGGACTGTCACCGAGAAATTCATTCAAGAATTCACCGAGCAAGAGGCTATGGCGAAGCAGCAAGTCGAGGCAACTCGAGCTAATCTCGAGGCCTTAGAAGCAGTGTTTCCCAGACCATAGTGACTTGGGATGAGTCACATCTGATTTTTGAGGGCTTGTGGGACCTCGACCAAGTTTTGAGATAACCTTGGTCCTACTTGACCATTTTTGGGACTTTGACAGGCTAGTCAAAGACGGAGCACCCAGGCGAAGCGAAGATCACGGGATATCACCCATTTTGGGGGATTTTTGGGCTTTTAGGTTTTATGTAACGAGTATGGGATGTCGGTCCATGGGTTCACCCATTATTAGGCCCCTTTTGTAATGTTTAAATAAGTATATAGGACTTAGATCAAGGGGAGTTGAAGGTGTGGCTTAGTGCATGAGTAGTTGGATTGGTGTATGAATGTGTTAAGGCTTGCATAGATAAGTGCAAGAGTTTTGTAATTGTTTTGTGCACAGACTGTGTAAGGATTTGTTCTTTGACCTAACTCAGGGAAGGAGGATCTGGCAAGGTATTTGTAGATATCCTGTCTTGTGTGGAGTTGTCTTTGTAGCTGGGTTCCTGTAAGGAGATTGAAAGAGACTAATAAAGAAGAGAAGAGTTGGTGGACATAGCCCCACACTGGGGTGAACGACGTATATCCTATGTTATTGTGCTTTGTGCAATGTTATTTATGTTGTTTATGTATTCATGTGCTTAATCTTGATGCCTGATATATTGATTAATTTATGC
This sequence comes from Picea engelmannii, assembly GCA_009831015.1. Classification (NCBI taxonomy): domain Eukaryota; kingdom Viridiplantae; phylum Streptophyta; class Pinopsida; order Pinales; family Pinaceae; genus Picea; species Picea engelmannii. Next base: position 777,177 of record ML778861.1, on the reverse strand, counting down.
TTAGTGATTTATATATGAATGCATGTTAGATCTTCTCTGATGCTAGGTTCTAAATTCTTAGATGTGTTTAAATATTGGTTACTACTATGTTTATTTGTAATGAGGTTTAATTTGAGATGTGAATAAGAATTATAACTTGATGAATGTTATTGGCTAAGTTCTCTGTTAAGTATTGTGATCATAGATCTGTGTCCCAAACTAGGTTGTAGACACTGGAGTCCTGCAACCCCCCCTACCTCTACTTCGCAGGTGTTTTCGAAAGGGATGGTAGTTAGGGTTTTGTTGGTGCGTTGTTGAAGCATTGAACCCTAGGTATTCCATTGTGCCAAAAATCATCAATATAAACTTCAATAAACATGATATTATATTGATTTACCTTTATGTATATATTGATGTCTGCATTTCGTTTTATGAACCCTTACTGCTGTAAATATTTGTACAATATTGAATACCATGCTCTCAGGTCTTGTTTGAGGCCATATATGGCCTTCTTCAACCTGCAAACAAAATCTTCCTTCTTTGACGACTGAAATCCTTCTAGTTGCTCGATGTATACTTCTTCCTCTAGATATCCATTTAGGAATGTTGATTTAACATCCATATAGTATAGTTTAATATTCTTAGAATAAGCATAGGCTAGGATAAGTCTAATTTCTTCCATTCTGGCAACTGGTGAAAAGGTCTCTTCAAAATATACACCTTCAACCTGAGTGTATCCTTTACATACAAACCTTTCTTTGTTCCTCGCATGGGGTCTTCACTTTGTGAATCTAGGACATAGCACGTGAGTTCATGGGATATTAAATAATACCCACAATTTCAATAGTCATTAATAAATACCTCTCAAAATTCTTTTCTCGGACCCTCCTCCCAATACATCTTTCCAATAATAAAAACCCATATTTTTACTAGATACCCCCTTTTATACCTTGCAATACCTATAAATCCCACCATACTTCTCACCCACCGCAAAACCTACAATATATTGACCTTATTTTTCACAATGTACAAATCCCCTTTATGAATGAATGTGATAAGATATTGGTCAATAAGGTGAATCCCTCATGGTTCCTGGTAACATGTCCATCCTCGTTCAATTTTTTGATAAAGACCCACTTTCTACCAGTCACATTCTTGTTTTTCGGTCTTGGAACCAATTCCCAATTGCCATTCTTTTCTATATAATCTAACTCTTGATCCATAACTTTGATCAAGAATTCATCCTTTCTGGATTCTTCAAACCTGCTTTGCTCAAATGTGGATAACAATGCTAGGTGTTTTTGTTTAGGTTAACATATTCTTGGTTGAGTTTCAACTCCTGCATATTTATTTCCAATGATCTGTTTTGATGGATGATTTTTCTGCACTCATCTTCTTGGTGTATTTGGAGTTATCTGGAGATATCATTTCTCTTGATATTCTTCTAGCTTCTCTTTTTATTCATCTGATTCTTCATCTACTTCTTTTTCTTTCAAATATTCTCTATGAACTTGTTCCACTGAATATTTGTTTTTTTTTTTAATTTATCTTTCGTCCATCTGTCTCATCAGTCGTCACATTGATGTTTTATACTATTCTATTGTGTCTTATATTGAAGCATTTGTATTCTTTCCTTTTTCTTGAGTACCCAACCACTATTCCTTTATCAACTCAAGAATTAAATTTTTGAGTTCTGCCATCTTCTCTTTTTTTGTAGCATTTGCTTCCAAATACTCTGAAGTGATTCACATTTGTTGGTATTACTTTCCATAGCTTGTATGGAGTGTTATCACTGTTATTTTTTAGCATCCCTCTATTATGAATGTGAACCATTGTATGCACTTCTTGTAACAAAAATATTTCTGTCAAATTGGAATCCATTAACATGGTTCTGTCCATTTCCTATACTATTCTATTTTCCCTTTCAACAACTCCATTTTGCTAAGGTGTCTTGGCTACTAAGAATTACCTCTTTATCCCATGTTAACTACATAAGTCCATAAATTCCTTTGATGTAAAATATCCTCCATTGTCTGATCTTAAACACTTGAATTTTTAATATCTTTAGTTTCAACCATTTCCTTGTATATATTGAAGTGCTTGAATGCCTCTGAATTCTTCTTGAGAAAAGAAACTGTAGTCATTCATGTGTAGTCATCAACTAGTAGCATAAATTATTAATCACCATTAAGTCCCTTGGTTCTTGTCGATCCAAATATATCAATATGCACAATTTTTAGCATCTTTGTTGTGGAGTACTCCTTTTATTTGAACTTCTTCTTGGTTTGTTTTCGGTGTAGACAGTGCTTACATAAAGTGTTTGTAGTCTTCAATATTTGGGGCATTTCTATTACTGATTATTTTCTGCTGAGTTTGGAAAGATTGTACAAATTTATGTGACCCATTCTTATGTACCATAGAAAAACTTCATCTTCCTTTCCTAAGAAACATTTTCCTTTTCCAACTTCATTGAATACATTTATGTTGTTGGGAGTTCTTACAGCTATATCTACCAACTTGTCCGAGCCTTCTTTTCATATCTCGCATTTCTGTGAGTCAAACACAAGTATCTATCCTTGGTCACACATTTGGCTTACACTTAATAAATTGTGCTTCATGTCTTTTATTAGTAGAAAATTTTATGCCCTGGAATCCTTGCTTCCAAGATTGACTGTGCCTCTTCCTATAATAATAGCTAAGTTATAATTTCCAAACGAAATTGATTCATCTATTTCTTTATTCAATGTTAAGAACCTATATTTATCACCTGTCATATGCTTTGAGAAGCCACTATCAACATACCATAAACATTTCTTCTGTTGATCCTGTAGAGAAATCTTTCATTCTTCATTGTTGTATTGATCTTATTTTTTTATCCATATCCTTTGTGGTTCTTGTCTATGATTGTTGATATTTTGTTGTGATTCTTTGGGAGGAATAATCAGTCTTCAATCTTTGGCCATGTGTGAAAAGTTTTTTCACTTGTAGCATTTTACTTCAATGCTCAAGGATTCAAATATTTTGTACCTTCTAATCTGAGCTCCGTGAGACCTGATTGGATAATTATTTGTTGTGTAGCCTTCATAGTTCTTTATGTTCTTGGTATTGTCTCTACAATTCACAACTTTATACCCAAAAGTATTACATGAATAACATAAACCAGGAGAAATAGTTTGATACCTGGGGGTGGAAGATATTCTGAATGGTGTTTCCCTTTTGAATCTTTCTTCTTCTCGGGTTCTCTCTATTGTTGGTTGTTGTTTATTTTGAGTTCTGAATCTTCTGGGTGGTGTAGTGTCTCTATATTATTATTCTTTATTCCTAGAATAACTTCTGACTATTTCTACATAGCTTCATCGTTTTGTTTCCATGGAGCTTGAGCCTTTCTTTGTTTGCTTATATCCTAGTTCTGATTTGTCATGTTGTGGCCTTTGACTTCTAATGATCTCAACCAATACTTTAGTTTTTTTCTGTTTCATGTCCTTCTTCTGAAGATCTTTTCTTAGAGTGACTATTTATGCATCCAAACCTTCGATCATCTTGTTCTTTTCATTTAATTGATATCTGAGTGCTTATTTAATTATTTTGTATTCTTCTACTTGGATGTTTAGCTTCATGATCATCTAGTCGACTTAATTGGAGTTGGAATTATGAGATCCTTCTTTCTCTTTTACTTCTTCTTTGAGTGACATGATTTTATTTCTTTCAATTTTTTATCACATAAACTTGTCAAGGGTCGCAGAAGGTCATCCAAGTATTTTTATTGCACAAGAACCAACCATGGGCACAAAGCACAACACTCAAAGAGGTCCATTGTGGAATCGAATCAAGAAAACACATAGGTTCAGTTTTCAACGACAGAGATATCCTGTGAAGTTTAGATTAGCATCCCTCAGGAATTTGAAATTATAAAGTTGCATGAGGTTTAGTGCCATGAAGAAGCCCTGAAATTGAAGATCAAGTTTCGCATGTCCTTTCCCAGCGAACATGCACGATTTACTTTGGACTTCAGGTTTCAGGATTTTTGGTGCTTCTCCTATCAGTTTTCTCCGAAGTTATTTTCCTTGGAAGGCACAGATATCTGTCACGTTTCCTTTCCCAGTGGATTGGCATGATTTACTTCGGACTTCGGGTTTCGGGATTTTTGGTGCTTCTCCTTTCGGGTTTCTCCAAAGGGCTTTCCATGGAGGGTACAAATCTCTTCCACATGTCCTTGCCATCAACGACCATGGTTTTAGATTCGTATCTCTTGGTCACTTCAGACGACTCTTGGTCAACGGATCCTTCATATCCTCATTCCCACAGAGTCCATGGATCTCTACCACATATCCATCTCCAATGGACGGTAATGATTTTCTCTGTCATTTCAGGTTTTGGGAGTTTTGGCCTCTCTCTGTTTGGTTTTCTCTAGAGCACATTCCTGTGGAGTGCATGGATATCTGTCGCATGTCCTCCTAGATCAAAAAGCTCATATATGCTCCGAAATCCGGAGCTTCGACATTCTCGCTTCCTCATTGTTTGCAAATTCCTGAAGTGTTCTTGGTGTGGATTTCAGTTTCGACGCATGGTGCTCATCTGTGGAGGCATATGGCATCCTCCTAGCATTGACACATGGAATTAATTTTAGGCACCTCTCGGCATATCATCTGCTCATTTTCAAGTGGCTCATGTCTTCCTCCTTTCCACAACACATCAACACAGTGAAGTCAGGTCACCACGTCATCTTCGGGAAGCCGTTCTCTGGGGGATATTCTTTTTCAACATAAAAGATCCCTAGAACCAAGATTGGCACCTCCCCAATGAATAATTATAAAGGTTTCTAAGGTTGGTGGGAAGGTTAAGATTTAGTGGTGACGCTAAATAACAGGTCTTCCCAAATCTCATATCGCAATCAGACCAACGGTCACACTCCATTTCGTGGCTGCAACATGCTTGGATGTTAAAGTCTTTGAGTGGGCCAAAATCTAAACCGAGGTTTTTGGGAGAGCAACGTGGCAGAAAGTGGTGCATTTCAAGATCAAAGGAGGTATGGTTCCAAAATTATTTCGACAGTTCTGAATTCACGTATTCACTTGGCGTCATTCCTAATCGTAGCAAGTGGTTACTCCCTGGTTATTAGGTCATGTCTCGATCCTGAGGAAATATCTGTTAATGGACACATGTTGATAGTTGAAACCTTGACTCACTCCATAAATAGAAGGCATGGAATCCCTGGAAGAGGGGTCAGAGCTGTTAGCCTGAGGAAGATACATGCATAGTCTGATAGAAAAAGTACTCAGGTGGAAATATTTAGATAGGATGGCTAGATCAGATCACACTTATAGCAGTTTTGAATGGGTCTGAGTATAAATAGATTAGTGTAAGAATTTTTTAAGGTCATCAACTGGTTGAGCAGAGCTCCCTACTGTGTAATTTTTTATGCCAGAACTGTTCTTTGGTTATGTGTCAAACTTGATACTTTCGCATTAATAGAAGTCAACTTCTTTCATCTCTTTGTTGAAATTGTGCTAAAATGCTCGAGCATGGAGGATCCAATCGAGGGTTGTGGTTTTATTGTAATGTAGGTTTGATTACAGTAGTACTATGACCAGTTTTAGTCAAATTCCTTGTTATCTTATTTCCCCTTATGTTGAAGGGCTCGAGCATGGAGGATCCAGTTGAGTTGTTGTATTTGTATGATAATGTAGGTTTGATTATTATGTTTTTGTGACATATTTCAGTGTCTAAAACTTTAGTTCAAGATTTCTCTTGAGCCTAATTTTTTCTTCACCAAGTTGCTTGAAATCCAGATGCGCATAACAGTCTTGTTCACCTCTCCCACTAAGTCTTCCTTCTTCTCACACTTAAACTCAAATCAATGACTAAATTTAATGATGCCCTCACTTCCCTGTGCATTGCTTGTGAATTTTTTGTTTTAAAATCATTCTTGTACTGAGTTTTGTCCATTTGACCTCCACTCACAAAACCAACATCCACCAAACATTCTTATGGGTAGTGGGATTACCCTCTTGCAGTCTGAGGGTGACTCTCAGTGCTAACATTCATGGCATTGTTGCTGAGGATGAAAGTGAAGATATCTTCCTTGGGAGAATGACAATAAATAGATCCAGTTTTAGATGGTGAAATTAAACTGGGCACATTATTCTGACTGCTTATCATTTACTTGGAGACTCTATGATTAAAGAATCCAGTGGCGACTCCATAGTTTTAAGAAGTCATATTTTCAGATGGAAGCCATTTTGTCTCGGAGGTTTTCTCCTTTTAATTTATATTTTTTTCCTGATTTTCCAAATGTTTTTCCTACTATATATGAGTGGGGAAATTGTTTTCCTAGATTTACAAAACATAGAGATGAAAACCCTGCAGAGCACCTACTTGAGTTTCATGAACTCATGCATTAGTGGGGAATACATCATGAGGATGTATTAATGAATATGTTCATGTACTCATTAGAGGGAGGTGCTCATGAGTGGTATCGATCCTTTCCCCCTGTTAGCATCTCCTCCTTAGAACAATTTCATGCAGTTTTCAATATGCATTATCAAAAGTTTTATTCCTCTGAGTTAATTTGTCATAGTTGTTGTGAGGAATATAAAGACTTTGTTCAAGATATAGTTGTTTCTTATGAAGGTTTTCAGAATGGAGAAGATGCCTTGGACGAAGAATCATCTCTTTCTCTTCCTTGTTCATCTTCATCAGATGAAAACTACGTTTTTTGTCTCAGTAAGAAAAGTGCATAAATTGAGTCTGTTATGGAAGCTGATACTCTTTGTAATCATGTCTCTAAAAAGCCTAGATATGAGAAACCTACTTTTGAATCATATGGTGATGATGAGATATTTCTTCCTGGATTGAATCTTGAAAGGAAAACTGTGTTTTATAATGAATAACAATTTTCTCATGTTGGGAAGAAGATACCTCTTTGTATGTCATTCAAGGCTCCTCCTTTGTTTGATCATTATGGAGACAGTGACAAAGATGATGAGGTGTTTTTTGTCTTGGAAGAAGAAATCATTAGCAGCCAAACTTCTAATGAAAGAGAAATATTTTACCAATAGTAGCATGATAGAGAGAAAGAGAAATTCATTGGTATACATGAGGATATTTCTTGCCATCAACTAGCAGATGTTATCAAACCAGGAAAAAGAGAAGTGGATCAGCAGCCTGCATCAGCCTTTCACTCACCTATGCTTGCCACAGACATTCAACCAGATGTGAGCAGCTGTAAAGCAGAGTAGGTTTTCTATTACAAATTTGGTAGGTTTTATCACCTATTTTCTGACCTTGTGGGGGAGTACATGGAGTTTCTTCTCCTCCATGTATTGAATCCCTCAAGCTTTGTCATATCTTCGACATTGGGGGGTAATCTGAAAAATGTAATTGTTTTTCTGTCACAGTTTTATTATCTCTTCTTGATTAGTAACAGAGTAAATAATTTTTCAGTTAGGAGGTTACTTGAATGGTTATGGTGGAAGTTTGCTTTCACCTAGCACATCGTAAAAATTAGTTAGTTTAGTTTTGTACATAAATAAGCTCCTTCTGGAGAATTTTTTTTTCTTTCTTTTTGTGAATTAAGTAGTGTACATATCGGCATGTTGTCTTCAGCGAAATATTTTGAGCTCAAATCCACAACCCAACAACTAAGGAACTATAATTTCTTGTTCTTGGCAACTCAGAGGGAGAATTCCATCCCCTTTGGAGCCAATTTTATCACATGAAGTTGTCAAGGGTCACAATAGGTCATCCAAGCCTTTTTCTTGCACAAGAACCAACCGTGGGCACAAAGCATAACACTCAAAGTTGTCCATTGTGGACTTGAATCAAGCAAACAAGAAGGTTCAATTTTCAATGACGGAGATCCCCTGTGAAGTTCAGATTAGTGGCCCTTAGACATTCAAAATTATAAAGTTGCGTGAGGTTTAGTGCTAGGGAGAAGCCCTAGAATTGAAGATCAAGTGTCGCGTGTCCTTTCCCAGTGGACAGGCATGATTTACTTTGGACTTCTAGTTTCAGGATTTGTGGTTCTTCTCCTTTCGATTTTCTTTGAGGTTCTTTTCCCTGGAGGGAACATATCTCTGCCATGTGTCATTTCCTAGTGGATGGGCACGATTTACTTCGAACTTCGGGTTTCATGATTTTTGGTGCTTCTCCTTTCAATTTTCTCTGATGTGCTTTTCCCCGGAGGGCACAAATCTTTGTCCCATATCCTTTCCATCAACGACCAGGGATTCAATGATCCAGGTGGATATCGAGGGCCACCCACATTTTCCAAATGGCTCAAAACAATTTTCTGGCCATTTTGGCAATTTACTATTTTTAGCAGGTTTTCACTTCCGGGGCCATTTTGAGGGCCTAAATGAAGTTTTTTCAAGATCAAGGTTCTCAATGATATCCGAAGGCATGATTGAGCCCCCAAAATGAATCTCCTCGACGATACCTTTCCAACGAGCTATCACACGCCTAAAACGGAGATCGTATGCAACAGTTACGACCCTAGGAAGTTGATGCACCAACTTACCCAAACGAGGCCCACATGACTTTTGGCGCTTCATCTCCTAGGGTTAGGTTTTTGGATGTCTAGGACTTTTGGCATTCCCGATTATTGTAAAAAGGCCTCCAGAGCCTCATTGTAACCATCT
>ML778861.1:715186-745924 GCA_009831015.1 Picea engelmannii | reverse complement strand
AACCATGGCCTTCTTCCAGAGTTTACTATCCTCTGAATTCATTGCTTCCCTGACAGTTCTGGGATCATCATCAATAATAGATAAAGAAAAATTGGAATGAAAATCAGGTGGACTATACCTTTCTGGTTGCCTTCTATCTCTCATTGATCTCCTCAATACTAGGGTATGTGGTTCTTCTTCTTCTTCTTCTTCTTCCTCTTCTTCAGACGATTCATATTTTGCATCATCCAAATCATATTTTCTCAGGTTCATCTTCCATTGGTAGGATTCCTGTTTGGACACATATTTTACCTCTCTAAAAACAACATCTCGAATGTAAACAATTTTCTTGGTTCCTAGGTTCCAAAGCTTATAACCTTTCACACCATCTTTATAACCAATAAAGATACACTTTTTAGCCTTTTTATCCATCTTACTTCTATTTTCCTTTGGAACATGTACATAAGAATCACAACCAAACACTCTAATATGTTGAAGAGAGGTTTTCCTTCCATACCATACCTCGTGTGGATTTTTATCATCCAATGTTGATGAAGGTGATCGATTGACCAGGTAACATGTTGTACCCACTACCTCTATCCAAAATTCTTGTCCTAACCCGACACCGCTGAGCATGCTCCTTACTTTTTCCATCAGTGTCTTGTTCATCCTTTCTGCAACTACATTTTTCTAAGGAGTGTATGGAGTAGTCTTTTTCCTTGCTATACCACACTTCTTACAGAATTCTTCGAATTCATTTCCATAGAATTCTCCACCATTATCTGTTCTCAATACCTTTATTTTCTTCTCTCTCTGATTTTGTACCAGAGCCTTAAACTCTTTAAATTTATCAAATACCTCAGATTTCTTTCTAAGAAAATAAATCCATGTGTTCCTTGAAAAATCATCTATGAATGAAACATAATACATAGATTTACCTAGGGATGGAATAGGAACAGGTCCAAACACATCACTGTGTATGAACTCTAAGATCCCCTTTGCTCTTGTAGAACCAGATGGGAATCTTACTCAATTATGTTTACCATATATGAAATGTTCACATAAATCAAAATCTAGAGTGCAAGTAGACATACCTTCAACCATACCTTTACCGTGTAGTGTTCGCAGGCCCTTTTCTCCAATATGCCCGAGTCTTTGATGCCACAACATGGTCTTCTTTTCTAGGACAATATTGGTCTTGTCTCCTTCATTTCTCTGCTCAGGGAAAACAAAACTGTTACACCCATTAGTATAATTTCTTCCCAACAACTTGTACAGAGTTCCACACCGAACTCCCCTCATCAACACCATTGCTCCTCGTACCATCTTGCAAGTTCCCTTTCCAAGTACAGTATCCACTCCTGGATCTTCCATCTTTCTTACAGATATTAAGCTCCTGGCTAGTTTTGGAATGTGCACAACCCCATGGAGAGTTCTAATCCTTCCATATTTTAGAAAAAACTTAACTCTTCCACGTCCCAATATTTTTGTTGCCGAGTCATCTCCTAGGAATACATCACCACCATCATATTTTTCATATTCATAGAACCACTTCCTTTGAGGAGTCATATGGTATGATGCACCTGATTTGATCAACCATACATCACGTTCTGCATGTGTACTTGTATATGCCAGGTAAACATCACCTCCTTCTTCAGTGGAAGTTTTCGCTTCTGTGGAAGAGGTACTATCAGATCCCTTTGGTTTTTCAACCTTCTTAGACTTGCAATCTTTCTTATAATGCCCTGTTTTACCACACTTCCAACATTTCCTCAAATATTTTCCTAGAGACTTAGATCTACTTGTAGGTTTAGATATCCACCCCGAAGGCTTACCAGGGTTCCTATCTTGGGTACACCCTCTTACAAATAAAGAATCTGTGATGTGACCATCCATGCTTTTTTTCCTCATCTCTTCAGATAATAAGGATGAAACTACATCCTCATACTTCAATGTAGATTGTGTGGTACTACCTATTGCTACAACCAGATTATCCCAAGAGTCTGGAAAAGAACATAACAAAGTAATACAATTATCTTCCTCTGCAATAATAATATTAACAGAGACAAGTTGACTTACTAGAGTATTAAAGAAATTTAGATGTTCTGTCACAGAATCTCCATCTTCCATCCTAATATGATACAACTTATTTCGAAGAAACAACTTGTTTACCAGGGACATTGATTGATACAAATTCCCCAACTTATCCCATATTTACTTGGCAATAGATTCTCCTAAGACATTCAACAACACTAAATCTTCCAAGAAGAGTCAAATAATACTCCTTTCTCTCCTGTCCAACTTCTACCAATCTTCCTTCAACACACCAGTAGGTGGTGTACTAGTAGTTTGTGCACTAGTAGGTTGTGTACCAGTCGGTTGTGTTCCGGTAGGCTATGTACCAGTAGGCTGTGTACCATGATCCAAAACGATCCATTGTTCTTTGTCTACAAGAAGGTCCTCCATCTTCAACTTCCATAGCTCAAATGTTTTACCGTTGAACTTTTCTATCTCGATTCTATAAGAACTTGCCAATCCTCTTTCTACACTCAAATCACCACTGTAAAATCTCCCACTAAACCCAGGTTTATCACAGACCCAAGATAAACTTGATCTATCAAGACCGAGCCAAACCCTCAACAACAAAGGCGTCCCTCTGAAGCCAAAAATGAGATCTGATACCACATGTAAGTTTTAAACTTGTGAAGTAAATCAATGCATATAGATTCTTAAGCAAAACAAAATTTAATCAATGGCTAATACACATAGTACACAGTGATTTTATACCGAAAACCCTCAACCGAGAAAACCTTTATTATATTCATTATATCGAATTTCACCTTTCACTATACAATATATACAATGTTTTTAGGTATTTCGTAGATACCAAAACCCTAATCCCTAAAACCAGGTATTCCGTAGATAGGTATTCCATAGATACCAAAACCCTAATTGAATATGACACACACACACACACACACATGCAAAGAATATAACACATACCCAACACCGTTGACAGTGAAAAGGAGTTTTTAATAATATTGTCAATTGAAATAAAGTGGTGTTGTTTAAAAACAAATACATGTTGGTGCATTTACAATGTATATAACACATTGGTCACCACAAAGGAAGTTTTAAAAAAAACTAATAGTGACAAGACGATTTGGGATCCAATGCAATGTGTGGTTTCATTTCAGTGTATAGGAAACACTCATATATAAATAAACAAACCCTATAAAGAGATTAATCTTTTAAAAAAATCGTCTTGTGAAATATAGAAGGAGTGTTGGCCCTTGACCAAGTTTTGAGGAAATATTGGTCGTGTTTGACCACTTTTGGGACTTCAATAGGCTGGTCAAAGATGGAGCGCCCAGGCGAAGCTGAGATCGCGAGATCTCACTCATTTTGTGGGCTTGTGGACCCATCAAGGGGTTTACTAGGGATTACTAGGGTTTATGTAACAAGTTATGGGATGTCGGCCCATGGGTTTACCCATATTTAGGCCCTTTTGTAAGTGTATAAATAAGTAGCTAAGCGATGTAAGGAGGTGTTGAGGTTGGCTATGTGCATAATATCTTGTAGTTACTAATTCACTTAGTGCATGGATAGTTGTCTATGTGCACCATATGTTGTAAGTGTTAATGTTGGCTTATTGCAAGAAGTTGTAAGTGGCTTTGTGTATATAGATTGTGTAAAGTAGGGATCTGTGCTACTAAGGAGTTGGCTCTATCCCTAGACATGATTTTGGGTAGGAGGATCTAGTGCAATGTGTGCAAATCTCCTGTCCTCTACGGAGTTTGGGTCTGTGGCTTTGTGCACAAGAGTAGATGAAAGTAAGAATATTAAAGACTAATAAAGAAGAAGAAGTCATTGGTGGATGTAGCCCCACATTGGGGTGAACCACGTATATCTCGTGCCTTGATATGCTTTGTGCGATGTTGTTTATGTTGTTTATCTGCTTAGTGTTGTTGTTATGATGTATAATGAATGCCTCTGATGTTGTTTCTTAGTTATTAATGGTATTAAAGATGAATAAATGTTAGATATGAGCTAATGTTATGTGCTAAGTGATTGTAAGTGCTTGATCTTGATTGTTATTAAACTGATATGTACTTAGGGTTTAATCAGCAATGTGAATGAGACTCATGAACTAATACTTATTGTTGTCTAAGTGCTCTGCTAGATGTTATAATCAAAGATCTATGTCCCATATTCATTGTAGACACACAAGTCCTACAACCCCCCCTGCCTCTACTTTGAGTGAGACTTCATCTTCTTCGCAGGTGTTGTCGAAAGGGCTGGTAGTTAGGTTTTTTTTGGTGCGTTGTTGAAGCATTGAACCTTGGGTCTTCCCCTGTGCCAACAAATGGTTTCATTGTCGATACCTAAAACAATGATTTCTGGTAACTGAAGAAAATAGAAATCTTTGTGTGTATATCTATTGTTGTAGTGCGCAATATTCTAATTGACTTGCAAAGCTCTGTGCTAAGAAAGAAACCAGATCTAAAGAAAAGAGGTAGGATCTTGAAGCTTTGTGCTCTAGTAAGGGTAAGATAAGTGGAAATTTTTCCTTCGAAAGTATGAATCTAGGTATGTTTGATATATTTTGTCCTAGTCTGATAGCTAGGGCACAGTTAGAAGAAAGAGTTGATCTGAATAAATTTGATAGAAATAGAGAAAGATATGTTATTCCTATGCATAGAAAGAATTTTTGGACTAATAAGTGGATGCAAGAACCTAGAAAGAATTTTGCAGATTGTAGGTCCAACACTGTGATACCCCTGCATAGTACAGGAAAGGTTGGGAATCATATAAAAGAAAGAGAGGTTTGACACTATGTTATAATTGTAGAAGACTGGGACATCTTGCTAAGGAATGCCCTGGTATAGGTCGCATTTGTCTTTATTGTAAATTTATTAGTCGTGAGGTTGAGGATTTCCCAAGGATGATTGCTAAAGTTGAAAAGATGAACATGAGACAAGAAAACTATAAAGAAGTTCAAAATACTAAGTATATGTTAGAGAATCAGAAAGACAAAAAATCATATAAAGATCGGACTATGTTAGTACAGTTAAAAGAAGTAATGGATGACCACAAGGATGTTAGTTTGTCATAGATCTTAAAAGAAAAACAACGCATAGTTACAAGAATAGAATACTTCAACATAGACTATGTATTGGATGAAGAAAAACACATGAATATTATGCTAGAAAGTACTTGGGAAATTTTGGGAAAGCTTGCTATGGTACCTTCGTTGGGAAGGATAGGCTTGTTTAAAGGAAAGATGATAACCCTATGTGGGAGAGTTACTAATATACCTATGATTTCTCATGGAACATCGACTGAAGAAGAATTTGAGGTCATTAAATTTGTTGAGAACAATGCCCCCTTTCCACTTTTGTTAGGAACAACTTGGATCGAGAAGGATCAAATTAGAAGGAAAGCAGAGGAAGAAGATACAAAAAATAAAAAGCAAGAACTAAGGGACTTCATAACTAGAAAAATCGAGCGACCAATAGAAGAACAAGAGGATAGGTCGAAGAAACATAGGGAAAAATAATTAGCTGTCAAAGTTGAAAGAATGTAGGAAGTCTTGAAGAACCTGTCCATGCAAGAAAGAAGTATAGCCACCCAGAAAATAGTAATAGAAGGGACATGAACCTTGGACTCTATAAGAGCACATTAGCAGTGTGAATTCTTTTCAACATGAATGAATAAGAATACAAATGGGAAGAGGATTCCATAAATTGTTAGAGACGCTCAGATCATAGGAAATAAGCCCAGGAATATTAATAAGAAGAAAGATAAGCTGGAGGAAGCTACACAAAACAGAAGGAAAACTTCACAGGAGGCGGATCTATAGAACTTGAACCTCACTAGAATAGCAGAACCACACAGAATGGGACTTCACCATGGTGAAGCAATATGATTGATGGAGGTGCCCCGACCATTAGAATAACACCCCAAAATGGCTAGAAAATGCAATTATGATAAAATGGACTGTTGAGACCATGCCACAATGAATAGATTCACATTGATGGATGCATTCCTACCCGTTGGAGGAATATGTTACAAGGATTGTTTATTTAACCCGTCGGACGGTGCGTCGGGACCACTTTTTTCTACCCGTGAATATCCAAGCTAATAGAGAATCCATTGTATTGTGCTATGATTTCTAGACCTCGTCGCCCGTTTGATTACCTTGCTTGTCCATTCACCTATGCAATATATTTGGGTATAAATGTGAATGTCGAGCGAACCTAGCACGTTAGAACATTCTGTGGAGGCGATTCTCATGGATCTCATGGATGAGAGAATTATGTCTGTAGGAATACAAGCATCGTCGACTAGAGGACTGCAAGCATCCCCTTTGATTGGACTTCATTCTAGCCGTGATAATGAGAAGCAAAGAAAGAATCACGATGATCTAGCTAACACGAAGCAGATCTCATCGGTCTTGCCAGAGTAAATACCTCCTTTGGCTGGCGTGGTTAACCACAACAGTATCCCACGCTATTTTGAGTATACGTTGATCACTACATATGTCTCGAAGTGGATATGTGTAGTTGGACCCCATTTAGGACAGATCCCATCCTTGAAGAACAACGAATTTAACCTCAGCAATAGAAAGAACTACACCATGCTCATGCCCCATAGGTATTTGATGAGGATATTTGGGAAGAAGCCTTTCATAGTCTCCCAGTCGTGGATTAAGGAGATGGCAAAGTCCACGATGCTGAATGTAATGAAGATGCCTCACTTTGACTGATATCATGAGGTTAACACTTGCATTAAACTCCTCTTGTAATGCTACCAAAGAGGATATATGTGGCTCGACAGGCATGTTACTATGGATCTAACGTTGATCCACTTGATTATAGAACTGAGCATGTAGGGACTGGACCCTCAGAAGTTCTACCCAGGGAAGACTTCAGATCACTCCCTAGCACAACGCATAAAGGAGGATTATGGTGATGTAGAAAAGGGAAAGTGAGGCTACAAGGTATCCTACATCCAGGATGGCGTAGTGCGCCTAGCTTATCAGCTTATAGATGGAAAGCACATCAGAAAGAACCATCTGACACAGGTCACTGGATTCATAGTATACCTCACAAGGAAGTGTGTAGAAGGAATACAAATGAACTGGGTGAGTTACCTCGTCAACGAGCTCGAGAAGGACTTCCACGAAGCACATGATCAGGGCTATGAATTCCATTTTGCTTGGCTACTAGTATTAATCAAATTTGTCACTTGGCAGATTCCATAAGGAGCAACATTTCCAAAAGTTGAGCCATCGAAGTCGTTGGTCGTGAGGTTCTCCACCTTATGGTATAAAAATTATATGTCAAAGTAGTGGAAGTCAAACGTTGTGTTCCATGCCTAATACTAGCAGCTGAAGCGTGCTATTGAGGCATTCCCATGCATGGCACCGAACACATTGCACCAGTACAGACCGCTAGTAAATTTTCATGCATATCGACACTTTAATTATATCACTACATGTAGGGATTAAATTAAGGAAGAGTTGCAGTCCTATTATAAACTGACCGACGAGGATATGGAGGAGATCACCAAAGAATGGTAGCATAGTTCCTTGTACTAGTTGATGATGCAAAACTCTCTGACCTTGAAATCATTGGAATCCCCTTGGTCACCCGTGTTGAGCATGTTGGACAAAGCAGCATGAAGAAAAATAAGAAAAAGGAGGAAGTGTAGAAAATAGAGATCGATGAGGAGGACACCGCCTCGGAGGAAAGTGGACCTCACTCGTCCACAGGAGGAGGAGGAGGAGATGAAGTAAATCAAGAAAGAGGAGGGGAAGAAGGAGAAGAACAAGGAAAAAGAGAAGTTACATTGCCAAAGGATCCCCTTATCGAGGCCGAAACATCGAAGAAAAGAAAGGTTTCTCTCCAGAAACCCTTGGCAAGAAAGAATACCTACACCAATAAACCCTAGTTGAAGAATGTGCTCATAGAATATGATGTCAATCTAATCATCATAACCATGGAGGATGCTTCAAAAGATATTTTGCAACGTTATGGAGCAAAGAAGGAGACGTTGTATGAAAGAATCGAGAAAGAGTTGCAGGAGATACAACAAGCCATCCATTTGAGACACGCAGTACCTAATGCACCCTCGTCATCGAAGATTGCATAATTGGGGGATGAGCCCACCCAGTTATGAAGACTAGAAGATGAAACAGAGGCTTGGCTTTAGCGAGTCCAAGAAGAAAAGGAGCAGGCTACAAAATACTTGAAGCAAGAAAAAGAGGAGGTCTTAGAGAAAATTTGAGTTGCATAGAAGGAGAAGGATGAAATTTAGGTGACGTTCGAAGAGGACAAAGAAATGATGCAGAAAGAAAAATACCAGCTGCTCACCAAGAAGACTACAGTTAAATAAGCGGTGACTACAAAATTTCTCTCTGTGTCGGGCTTGGAATAGGATGAACCAGAGTCAGTCGAGATGCAAGTGGGGAAGCTCACTAAGGCCATTCAACATCTTCAAGAATGGATAACAGAGTTAGAAATCCAAGAAGTTATGAGCACTCTGCAAGAAGTGCATGATCAGAGGGACAAAGTTGCTAGGAATGTAGTTGGAAGGATTAGGGCACTCACCTCAGAATGTAAGAAATTGAGTGATCATAGTGTGCATACCTATGAAATCCTCATAGAATATCTGGAGATGAGGAAACTGGAAGCATTGCTATAGGAGGCTCAGTAGCATCCCTCCATTGTGCAAGCGCAGATGAAGCTACTCACTATAGTCGAGAAAATGAAGAGATCACAGTAGCAACGCGCATTCTAACAATAGATTACTGTCATCCAAAGTAGAGTCATGGAAATTATAGAGAGACTATAATAGGTACAGGATGAAGCCTGAATGCTTTTTGAAGATATTGAAGGACAAGGCTCACAGCTGGACCAGATGGTTACGACAGTGGAAGAACCCCTGGAAGGGCTTAATATAGAGAAGCTGATTTAGGAGTTCGTCGAGCATGAGGCTCTAGCGAAGAAACAAGTCAAGGTAGCTCGAGCTAGGCTCAAGGAATTTGAAAGAGAGTTTCCCAGATCTAATTTACTCATGACAGGTTATAGATGAGTGTTGGGGGCCTATTGGCCCTTGACCAAGTTTTGAGGAAACATTGGTCGTGTTTGCCCACTTTTGGGACTTCAACAAGTTGGTCAAAGATGGAGAGCCCAGGTGCAGCCAAGATCGCGATATCTCACTCATTTTTTTGGCTTGTGGACCCAACAAAGGGTTTACTAGGGTTTATGTAACATGTTATGGGATGTTGGCCCATGGGTTTACCCATATTTAGGACTTTTTGTAAGTGTATAAATAAGTATCTAAGTGATGTAAGAAGGAGGTGTTGAGGTTGGCTATGTGCATAATATGTTGTAGTTACTGATTTTCTTAGTGCATGGATAGTTTTCTATGTGGACCATACGTTGTAAGTGTTAATGTTGGCTTAGTGCAGATGAACTATGTAAAGTAGGGCTCTGTGATACTAAGGAATTGGCTTTGTGCCTAGACATGATTTTGGGAAGGAGGATCTGGTGCGATGCACACATATATCCTGTACTCTGTGGAGTTTGGATTTGTGGCTTTGTGCATAGGAGAAGATGAATGTAAGAAGATTGAATACTAATAAAGAAGAATAAGAAGTTGTTGGTGGACGTAGCCCCACACTGGGGTGAACCGCATATATCCTCTATCTTGATTTTCTTTGTGTGATGTTGTTTATGTTGTTTATCTTCTTAGTGTTGTTGTTATGATGTATAATGAATTCCTCTAATGTTGTTTCTTAGTTCTTAATGGTATTAAATATGAATAAATGCTAAATCTGAGCTAATTCTATGTGCTAAGTGATTGTAAGTGCTTGATCTTGATTGTTATTGAGTTGATATGTACTTAGGGTTTAATCTGCGATGTCAATGAGACTCATGAACTAATACTTATTGTTTTCTAAGTGTTATGCTAGAAGTTGTAATCACAGATCTGTGTCCCATCTTGGTTGTAGACACCTGAGTCCTGCAACCCTCCCTACCTCTACCTCGGGTGAGACTTCATCTGCTTCATAGGTGTTTCCGAAAGGGCCAGTAGTTAGAGTTTTTTTGGTGCGTTGTTGAAGTTTTGAAACCTGGGTCTACCCCTGTGCCAACAAGGAGAAAGAAAAAAAAATGATGAGGAAATTAAAGATTCCAATATTGAAGGTAACTGTGAAACCCATTTTTTTGTTTGGGAATACACTGGAAATTGTTTGAGTCAAATAGGAGAATTATCAAGATTATTAAAAGAATTAAATCATATACTTGAAATTTATCCTCTGCAGATTTCTATGTTATATACAGTAATCCCCCTCAAATTTGGCTCTTCAAAAAAATCCAACCAGTCTGAAATCTTCTTTGATAAATTTCTAGTGCAAAAACATCCTTTATAAATTTTGGAAAAAAATTAAAACAATGAAAAGGGTTTTCTTTTATAAACACAAAACTCAAATTCTTGCTGATTTTTTCGTTGTATATTTTTGCGTATTGATGATAAATGTGTGTGCTAATTTTTTTTTAAGTTATGAGTTTGGTACACTATACCATGATTAGTGAAGTGATGCAGTGTGTTCATATAATGCACCAATTTATTTTCGTAATAAATTTCAAAGTATCGATAGTAAGAGAAGGTTATTTTTCTAACTGTTCGAAATGCATCGGTGTGAAGTATAATTAATAACATACTAGGGAAGTGTGTAAGTAATAAGGCACTGTAAGACAGTTAAATTTTCACAATGAAAATGAAAACATTAGTATTTAAAGTTTGTGGAGATTTTGATTTCCGGAGGAAATAATAGAGGTTAGTCTCCGATTATTCTCCCAATTACACACACCGTTGTGTTTGGTTTATCTATATGCACTGGTGCATATTTATACGATAAAGTGCACTAGTGGGAGAGAGAGAGAGAGAGGGAGAGAGGGGGAAGGGATATAATGAGTGAGAGAGGGATGGGATACAAAGTGAGGGGGAGAGAGGGGTAGATGTAGGAGAGAGTGGGTGGGGGGGGAGGGATGTAGGGAGAGAATGGAAGGGAGGGAGAGAGCCATCCTGAGAAACATGGAGGTTGAGAGTGAGATGGAGAGAGAGGGGGGGAGATAATGGAAGGGAGGGAGAGAGCCATCCCGAGAAACATGGAGGTTGAGAGTGAGATGGAGAGAGAGGGGAGAGGGATAGATAGAGAGGGAGGTAGAGAAAGGTAAAGAGAGAGAGAGAGAGAGGATAGAGTGGGGAGAGAGAGGGAGAGAGAGAGAGAGGATAGAGTGGGGAGAGAGAGGGAGAGAGAGAGAGAGGGGATGAGCATACAATTCACATTTTCTATATTTGAGGAGGATATTTTCAGGGATCAAGTAAATATTTAAGATTTTGTAAAGCTATATTGATATTTCTTGTATAGTTGGGCACAAAAAAAATGATATTATGGAAAAAAGTAATGAATTTTTATGTGTGGTGTAAAGTTATAAAATTTATTTGAAGTTATTTTTGAAATTATATTTTTCTATGCTACCCAGTATGATGGTTTTGGATCAAATGCAGGAAACACATAATTATAATATCAAATGGCCAATTCTTCAGATTCTAGCACCTTATTTTGTATCCTTGGAACTCCAATTTTTGTCATGGTGATTGTAGTGCATCTAGATTTGATTGATAATTAATTTATCTCATTGAATTTGTGTTATGTATGAAGGTGTAGTTTAGTAATTGTTCATTGAATTTTGCAAGATAAAGATTCAGGTCGAGTTGAAATTCTCAACATATTCTCGTGGTCCCAAAACTGTGCAAGATTTTATCAGGAGAAATATACTGGAAGAATATGTTTGGTGAAAATGGATCACTTCTTTACCCTACCAATGCTAACATGACATATTCTAGCAACTAACTTCTGTCAATGGTATTACAATGTGAATTTGATCTCTTTTATGCAGACAACCCCATAAGGAGTAAGAAAAATATGATTGAATAATTGTATTTTTTTATTTTCAATGGATCTAATGTAAATGTAGTGCTTAATTCATTTTTTTTTTATAAATGGGTTGGTGTCATGTTTATTATTGGGAAATAAAATTCCATGCTTCTAATAAGTGTTTTGGTATAATGTTTGAACACATTAAAATCTTTTTTTATTAATATTATCAATGTAACATTGAATAATTCTACAATCAGGATTTTGATGACGAGTGACATGTCCACCATCTACCATTTCACCCCACTATGATGTCAAGTCACAATATTTCTATTAAATGAAAATATATCATAGAGGAAGCATATGAAGAATGGTATAAATAACCACCTATTCAATTCACACTATGTGCTAAGTCACCAATTCAAAACCTTGACAATAACATTAGTTCTTCACATGTTGGTGCTAGTAGGAAAACCCCCCCATGGATACACAAGGGTTTACAATGTAGGCATATCAATAACCGTTTGAAATTATCCTACTTCTCTAACTACCCCAAACATACCCAAGACTCATACAAAAAAATAAAAATGAGAAGGATTGGGTAACTGTACCTCTACTCCACGTCTGGTGATGATCCTCTCGTGCTTGAAAGCTTCACTGACTACATGCCTCCTCCCAAGGTTGGCCTTCATTCAAATATAGACAAACAAGAATATACAAGAATTCAATTCATACACAAATCAAGGTTAGACGTTAGAATAAAAACATAAATAAATGGAAATATTCGACACATCATGATTTGGAATAGGAAAAGTACTTCTTTTATTGATAATACAATGATCACTTACAACCAAATCCAACTACTTCTCCATGAACCTGGTCTAGGATCCTATTCACCAAGATCCAAGTGAACCTCCATATGACTTCTCCTCTCAACCTTCTTCTTGCGAAGTAAAATGGGTTTCCGATGGAGGAAGGAAGGAAAATTGGGGAATTCTAAGGCAATTCTCACAAAAGCGTTGCAATTACTTGGGGAAAGGAGGAGATGTGAAACTGATAGAGTTTCACTGTTCTTATGTCTAGATATGGAATGACACCCCATAACCTTATTTTATATGAAAAAGGGATGGTTATTTGGTTGGGTGGTGGGCTATAGGCGGTGGATTAGTTGGGAAACTACCCAATAGCATGTAATCTCAACAAATTCGTTGCAAATTTTTATTTTTTGCAACTTTTGCAAGTATACGCAGGTTGTAGTGGTGAAAAATGTGTATGTACGTGGGTTGTAGTGGTGAAACAAGTGTATGTACGTGGTAAGTATTGGTGCATGGTGCATACATCTTCAAAAAATGGGATTTTTAGAAGAGCAACTCAATGATGGATTGGAAAATAATGCAAGTAAGAGGGTCAAATTCCATGTATGCATGTGTAGAGAAATTTAGGGTTATAACAAATGCCCCCTAATGTGTGATGTCAAACAAGCATCTGATGAACGAAACACATTACAAAATATTCACCAATGTATGAAACGAGTGATCTTGGGACCAGAGTTCGGGAGGTGCCATCTGCAAAAATAACAATTGTCTCTCTGAGGCGATCATAGTCATGCTCGGGATGAAATAAATCATGGATGTCAATCAAATACACTATATATCCATGTCATATATCTATATAAAGTGTAGCCTCCAGCAATACATAACGGATCTACATCTCAAAATCAAAGACATACAAGTATAGTATCCATCTTCAAGAAGCCAACAACGCATGATGGTTGGAGATGAGGTATTCATAGCTCGAGAAAAAACTTCAATATCTTCACAACTCAGGTAGGAGTGCAATGTGAGTGTATGAATTCACTACCCAGAGTTCTGCGATAACTCGTCGGGAAAAGACAAGAGTATCTTGATGATCAGGGGGAGAACTTCATTGATTTCGAACAAGGATTTGATTGGACTTTTGGGATGGCTTGGTATGAAGGGAAGATAAAAAATGCAAAAAGGCCGACTCAGGTTGGGTGAAACTTCCCTTAGACAATAGCATGAAATATGATTAGACTCAATAAGCATGACATTGACATAAGTTCACGATGCAAGGGGAAACACAAACTCTCCATATGTTTGAAAGAGTAACTAGACGGAGGAGGACATAGTTCTATGTAGCGAGAACAACTTCCTAAGGTCATATTAGATCCCAATGCTTGACGAACAAACAAAAGGATGTTCTTTTTCCAAGGGAGACTCATTGTGCTGCCAAAAAAGAATATATATTTCCCATCCCCTCTTTTTGGGTTTTTTTTAATTTTTGTTGTCTTTTTCAATTTTTTAAAGAGCTTGAAAAAGAATAAAAGAATTCTACATTACAAAAGAGGAACGAGTGTCACAAGCATACTAGTTTCAAGTGCAAGGAACACACTAATGTTCAAAGAAAGGAGACATGTGCAGGAAAAGGACACTCGAGGAAAATTCCTCCATGGGTCAAGGTGTCAGGTCGCAGAGGCAAAGTGCTACAAGGCTTGCAAATAAGGCATGCTTCAAAGGTTCAGTTGAGAGAAACATGGAGCCGGCATTAGGTGAAAGACACAAATATGTAAACGTGATTATAAAGACACAATGAAAACCCCCTTCAATGTAATTTTAATGACCCCAGAGAAGGTAAGCTCCATAGTTTTTTCACGTTTAGAGATTCTGAAAAAATGTAAAAGAAGACTCCACTGGGGTACCTTTTTTGAAAATAGTCTAGTCGGTTCGAAAAAGGGGTAAACAAGCACCAAAAAGACGTATATTCAAAACCATTTTAACGAGTGTGAAAAAGACAAGATCACTTGACAATCTTTTCAATTTTAAGGAGTCTGAAAAGAGCTTAACTATGGATTCACATCCTGTTTCTGGATTTAGTCTCCTCAACCCGGAAAAGTATAAAATTTACTGAGGAGAACTCTCCCCACGAGAGGAATCTCCCAACATGTAACTTTTTCCTTCATAATCCATAGGCCGTAAAAGGGGGTAAAATCATGCCAATAGATGTTCTTCTAGACCAATTTAACGAGTGTGAAGGAACAAGGTCACTTGGCAATCTTTTCAATTTTAGGGAGTCTGAAAAGAGCTTAACAATGGACTTCGTGGGGGTTCCTTTTTCATAAGTAATCTCCAAGGCCCGAAAAAAGTGATAAATCAAAACCAAGGAGAATGTTTCTTTTTCGTAAATTTAGTTCCTCAGGCCTAAAAAGGGCTAATTTTATACCTGAGAATACTTTTCTAGTGAGCCAAAGCTCCTAGAGTATACCCTTGTTTATAAAATTGACCATCCGAACCGAAAAAGTGGTAAACTACAACTGGACAGACGTGCCTTCAATTTTTATTTTGGTGAGCGTGAAGGAAAACAAGATCGCTTGACAATATTTTCATGTTTAGAGAGTCTGAAAAGGGCTTAAAGAATACTCCAGGAGGTTACTTTTCTCAGTTAATCCAATAATATTGAAAAACATAAATGTAGTCTCGTCGGATGCTACTTTCAGATTTTAAAGAGAGCTTGAAAGACAACAAAGCATGCTCATTTTGGGAGTCCTGCAGGTGAGGCCAAGAGTGATGGTGCATCAAACGAATGAGGCTTAAAATCATAATCGTGACAGGACTAACAAGGACTCCCAAGACTAAATTCATTATAGACAACATGGATGCCAAAATGCAACAATGATCTATCTAGGGAATCCATGTAAAGGTAGGATCTAACACCAAATCACGACACTTATAAATAAAAAATGATGGTTATGTGTCACACTTTGGTGGGATCGATCCTATGTCAAGGTGGAAAATACAACGAGATGTAGAAAGTGGAGGTGGAATCCTAACTTATATGCAAAAATTTGGAAAAAATGAATTTTACCAAAGGACCTTTAAAAATGATCCATCTCCCAAAAAAGTTACCAAACCAAAAGGCAAAGTGCATCATAACATCCAATAAGAAACCCAAGAACCAAATTAAATGATTTCTAACACAAAAAAAATGACAAAAGGGATAGAAAAAATGGCAAAAAGGGGAAAAAAAGTCTATAAATAGAAGTTGACATCTCATTTTCACCATTGCAATTTGAAAATTAACCAAAAGGCAAAAAAAAGACACATTTTCTTAACAAGTTGATTCCAGGAACTTCAAAGGATGAAATGAACTTCCACTCGGACCAAGTACAAACTCATCCCTGTTTCATTTCCATTCTGTATTTGTGCATTTTTTTTTTTTTGGGGGGGTGCGCCCTCCTAAAAAGGGCGGCCCTACATGTACGTGGGTTGTCCAAGGATAGCCTACATATGTTTGCTAGCAGAAAATAGTATGCCTATGTACATACATGACTGTGTCCAAAATAACATGCGTACATCCTCAAAAGCATGGAAAAAATGAAATATACAAGAGCTAACTCCCTTTTGAACTATCATGGAACATGATGTATGTCCACTGAAGGGAGAGGAAACACGAGGAAATCAATATCTTGGTTGATGAGGACCCTATTGCTATCATCGCATTGAAACAATGAGGGTTATGGAAGTTCTATCGATGTCCATTCATGAGGGCACAATCCAGGCTATTGAATGCCCTGGTGGATTATTGGCACCCTGATGTAAAGGCATTCATGATTGAGGGGAAGCCTTTGACTCCAACGGTTGAGGATATATATTTCTTGACTAGCCTCTCAAGGAGAGGGGAACCAGTCAACCTGCGTAAGTTTCCCCCTAGGCCCTTCAACATCGCCGACTACATTGAGATGCATTGCAAGGCCGACAATGAGAAAGTAGGTTTTCAGGTGCCCATCCACAAGATCACCAACTTGTCACTGAAGGTGATCATTTTTCTTATTAGGTGGATCATTGGATCTGTGGCCCTACACCAAGCCTCCTAGGCACACCATTATTGTGCGATGCAGTGCCTAGATGCACGTATATTTGACTGGAACATGACCATGCTTAATTGTATGAAGAGGCATCTCACAGAGTGTCGAGAGCGTAGAAACAAGAAATTCGTGTTCAATACCATTTTGTGATCGTTATTTTTTGAGAGGGTACCCAATCTGAGTCTGAGAGAGACTGTACGGGGGCATGTGGCCTCCTTCCTAGTGGTATGTAGATGGCAACATTGTTTCCATGAAAGGGGGGAGGAAGGACCATAGAGGCCTTCGATGAAAAATTCTTCGACTGGTGGGCATGGTAGATTTGAGCGATAGAGGACTACCCCTATGCTGGAATCAACTTTTCCAGAGATCCAGACATGCCCGTACCTCCCGGGGAGGAGTGAGGATAAATAGGTACATGTTTTTAAAGTTATTTATTTTTAGTTTCTTTTATATATATCATTTTTTATATGTATCAGAGTAATGACAACTATGTATATGTTTATGTACATATGTGGGACCGGTGTGCCCAACAGACTTCACAAGGACCAGGTGACATCCTCGACCAGAGGTAGTACCAACAGGAGTTGGCAGACTAGCTTCTGTGGGGGGACCTCCAACTAGAGAGGCTGAGAGATTTTTGAGATGGGTGGAGTGGAACCTCACTGCACTCACTCGCATAATTCCTATGGATGAGATCGAGGATCTCCTGCCATCCATGTAGCCTCATGTAGTTAGGGTGGAATTAACATGGGTCCAACTCTTCTGACATTTGGCTAACTTCATTATTCAATACGACAGGGACAATAGGCCTCAAGATTAGATAGGATGGAATCATCATGTGTCGAGGGAAATTTTTGTACATTTTTTAGGGTATAAGCCCTTTGATGTATACTGGATTATTATTTTTGAGGCATTCATGCCCACCTATGTAATATGATACTTTTATATATATATATATATATATATATATATATATATATATATATATATATACATATTTTATGTCTTATGGATCACATTTCTTTACAAATGTATGTACATGTGTATATGTGTGCAACATGCCAATCTAATACTTGATCAACTAGAGTATTTGTTATTTGATTTAATCTCCTAGGAACATGGATATATGTAATGTAATCAAATCAACGTTCTAAGAGACATACCCTAAGGAAACGTCGGTGTAAAGTAGGATCGTAAACACGGTAAACTCCATTTAACTGGGACACAACCAACTGAGCATCTAATTAGACCCAGAGGTGATAAATTCCATATGACAAAGCTTCACGAAGAAACTCTATCATTGTGTTGTACTCGGTGACATTGTTTGTAGCATCACCTAGACAGATACCTCCGAAAGATAGAAACTGGCCTTGAGGCGTGAAAATCACCCAAGATAAGGAATCAAGCCTCCAATTGTGTTGGATAGTGCCATCCACAAACCCAAAAGACACCTTCGATTCACTTGACATCTTCCACAGTGAAAAAGATGACATAAATAATGACACTTCCATAAAACAAAAAGACAAAAAAAAATTGTATAAGAACTATATATATGTAGAAGAAGTCACCCAGGCAACCAACCTACGAGTAATACTTCTTGAGGTAGATCCCATTTCTAGGATCTTCCAAAGCATTTCCCTCAAATTAAAACAAACAATATGCACCCTTCTTTAAGACCTCCTTCATAATTAAAGGTCCGAACCACATGGGTTTAAACTTGCCTACCCCTAGGGGATCCTTATGTTGGTCGTAGACTAGGACAAGGGAACCTTCGGAGAAAATCCGAGGATGAATGAACCAATCATATTAACACTTGACTCATTGCTTGTGAGCCTCATTAGCCAAGGCTACATCATGACGTTTCTCATCGAGATGTTCGATATATAATAGGAGTTCCTCAAGCAGTGAAGTGTCTGGAAATAAATCTACTGCCAATTTTAAAGACAAGATCTAACATTCTATAGAAAAGACTTCTTCCAGCCCATAAATGGGTTGAAAAGGTGAGAAACCGATGGTAGTCTTTACAAACGTTCGGTATGCCCATAATGTCGAGTACAACATCAAATGCCAATTTAACTTGGAAGAATTGAGCGTTTGCTATAGAATAGTCTTGAGGGACTTATTCACAACTTCCACCTGACCATTTGCTTGTGGGTAGTAGGGTGATGAATTCTCTTTTCAACCCAAGATTTGATGTTAACTCACACATCATTTTTTTCTGGAAGTGACTGCCATGGTCAGTGAAAATATCCTTCGGGAATCCAAACCTTGCTACTATCTAGTTAAAAATGAAAG
Organism: Picea engelmannii; assembly: GCA_009831015.1. Classification (NCBI taxonomy): domain Eukaryota; kingdom Viridiplantae; phylum Streptophyta; class Pinopsida; order Pinales; family Pinaceae; genus Picea; species Picea engelmannii. Next base: position 726,815 of record ML778861.1, on the reverse strand, counting down.
GAGTCATTGTTTCTCCATCACTAGAGATATCTATTGGAATCATTTCAGCGATACTTTCCATATTACTCTCGGCGTAAACTACTTGCATAGCTAGAGGATTGTTGATGGGAAAATTTGACATGCCATCAACTACAAGAATAGATCTGGTCTGAGGTTGTCTAAATAACCCAAGACGTTTGGCGTAAGCTATTATGACTGGTTTAACGACTCTGTTAGCCAACTAAGGTCCTAAAACAAAGAAAAGAAGTAAACTAACTGATGCTAAAACTATAATAATCTATGAACTTTAATCAAATTATTTACAAATATATTAAACATAAAACAAAATATGAACATATCACTTATAAACAAAATTTATAGGTTGCAAGCTTTAATGAAAATATTTGCAAAATCAATGTCAAGGTAATTTTTTTCAAAAGTAGATAAAGAAAGCACATTTTTGTATTTTCTATTTTCTGATCATAAATCTAAGAACTTGAATTAACTAAGTTATGAAACTAGCATGAAGCAATGGTCAAAGCCAATCTAAAATTTTCATGTTTCACTAATACGTAAAATAACATAAAGTGAATGGAAATAAAGCTAAACTGAGATTAGTTTTTATTTCATGTCTATGTCTCTGTATGATCCAACACTCCAATTGTCCCACCTTTAAGAAAAATCTATGACAGGATTATAATGATGCCTCCAGAACAAACTCCAGATGTTTGTTGGCAGCCAGAATATGAGAACAAAATAGTAGACAAGTATACACAATGATCTTATGATTATGAACAATCACAATAATATAAATATTAATTTAAAATGTTCATACTATCAATCAACTAACATCAGACAAAAATCATTTTCTTACAATTGATATGATGATCACAGTGATAATTAGTTGAAACAACAAATTAAAGACAACATTTAAATTATCAAATAAAATGGAATATCACATGTCATGGAGACTAGAGCTATACAACACATTACTATTCCAAAACAAAAGAGACAAAACATAAATGAGACAACATTCACATTGTTCTAAAGTCGAAATGTTATAAGTTGTTCCATTAATTTTTGTAAATCATTTGTCCATAATCTGTTCCAAGTAAATATGTCTTTTACTTACAAAATGAACAGTATTTAAAGTGATTTGAAATCCCATTTTTCTATCTCGTAGGATAGGATAGGATTTCATGAGATAAAAAATATTACAAAAATAGATGGCTAACAACCACTCATAACTGAGTTGATTCTTCTCAAAAAGTAATAAAAGTTTTAACAAAGAAAACATAAAAGAAAATACTAATCATTCAAATGCATAATCGAACATGTTCTTCCCATATGATCAGCAACATGATCTACTATTTCCTGAAAAATGAAACAAGAGTAAGTTAGACAATTATTAACAACTAATTTCTAATTTTTTCATTTAAAAATGACTTGGCTACATAATTGAAAGATTTTGTAGCCAGTCTTATATTAGAAAACAAAATCCAATTTCAAACCGATTCAATTTGAAATAAATAACATGAATACAATAAGAGGAAAATTGTTTTACCATTTCAGCAATTGACTAAAGATGGGTCGGGTAGTTCAAAATTTATTATTTCTTTAATGTTGGTTGCATTTTTTATCACTATGTTCCCTGTCCTCTTAAGGTGTTTAGATTTCCTCTCTGTGTTTTCTCTGAGGTCGATATTTTCTTGTCTTAGTGATTCACTTTGATTTGTGAGTGTTTTAATCTGATCCTAAAGGATCGATATATAATTGTAATATTGTTTGATCGAGTGGAAACAAACATCACACTATATAAGAGGAATGATATGTTGATGAAGTGTATAGTCATACATGGTTGTATCGACCTTACTTGTTATTTTCCCTTGATGAATCCCAATACCAGACAACACCTCCTTACCCTTGAGGCATGGTGACAAATTCGTCACAAAGTCATAGGGTTCAGTAGGACCAAATATTTGACAATCCGGGTCTTCCAAAGTTAGGAAATCTTCTATTTCGGAGTCTGAGACCTCATTGACCTCGATCAGGCTGAACGAGATCAAACAAGTGTCTTTCCTATTCCTCAATTTTCTTGAAATAAGATGACCTAGTCTTTTGTTCTGAAACCCTAAGACTATGTGTTTTTTTGTTTGTTTGTTTGGAAGATTTTTTGACATCGGGATTCACAGTGACATTCTGGCCAGGATCAATTTCAGGCATAAGAGGTTCACTTACCTCCATATCAATATCCTTTTGGTCATATGAATACTGACTTGGCATTGCCTCTTCTAGAGGTTTTCTTTTAAGAGAGTTTGGTTCATTACTTGGAATGTCAAGTTGTTTCTTAATCAGTGGCTCACCCGAAATAGGGTTTTCTATAGGAATGGTCATAGAAAAACCATTTCTTATCAAAAACCCATCTTGGGAGTTGCCCACAGTTGACATGTGGTGAATCAACAGAATCTTAATCAAGCCATGATGAAACAGACTAGAGTCAACACTCTGTCTCTTATACCTTTTGGACATTTTATATAGGCTTCTCAATAGATAAAAAGGCATGCTTAATTGAAAACCAATGAAATGTATAAGAAGTCATATATGATAGAGGAAAATTCAACCATAACGAGCCTCATAGGTCACAAATTGTTTGAGGATCAACAACAGGCCATGCCACCTAAGTTTAACCAAAGAGATGGGGATACCTTTTTCGCAACAGTTGATTTTCCTGGAGGTTATGAAGAGGCTCCAAGGTACTTCTTCAATTTTTGAGTTTTTGAACCATTTCTTTCCGGTGGATGGAAGCCCTATGGCTTCACTCACAAATTCCTTGGTTACCTCTAACTGGGCATCCCCAATTTTCTCTCTGCACCCATCTAAAGTCTGTGTGAAAGCCTTCGCCACCTAAAGGTTATAGCCTTCATATATTTTAAGGAAGGCATCCTAGCCTTGGCTTTTTAAATATTCGATTGCATCATCATGAGATAGCAATGCCTGACGACCATTTGGCTCCAAATGAAAAATAGGAGCCATAACAAACGTGACTAGAATGTAATAGGGATGACTCAAAACAATTTAAGGTTTGGATGGTAGGAGCAATAGGAACATATCTGAATGTATCAAAGGAGAAAAACCATAACGAAGCCTGTGTGTTATCATAGTATAAAAATTGAGGGTTTTATTGTAAATCCTTACCATTCCTGGTAATTAAAACCTGACATAGAGAGTCAAAAACATATACCCGTAATGAAAGGCTCGTTAATGCACTGTGACAAAAAGGTGAGTTAAGTACAGAGTACAGTAGTTGCGCATTGATTTCCATGACTACTAGCACGACCATTGTGTTTTCAAAGGGTTTAAAATATATCAAAACAAAACTCCTCATAATTTAAATGCAAATCATCTAACCATATAAAACTTATATCAACACCCAAAACATCCAAAAAAAATCATTCAAGTATTGGATTTTGATTGGATATAAGCATGATGACCCTTAAAAAGAAAGCCTTGTATTGAAAATATAATACCAATATAGGTTTTCATGTTTGATTCATGCTTTTAGTCATGAATCAAACATAAAACAAAATGAAAACTCAAACTTAAAGAATTAATGAAATTTTTTCTAACCCAACAATCATCTCAAAATGATAATGTTTACAAGATTGAGGTGAAGGCAGCTACAGGAAAAGTAATTTCTTGTTTAAATAACGAAATCGTGTGGGGCTGCCGACAATGGAGACTTATTGGATGAAGCAGTTATCTCTACATCACCAGAGAGTTCATGTTAGGATAGATCATAATGATTGAAAAAGTAAAGAACACTCTATAACAAGTCAAGTATCCCGATCAAACTAAAAAATTTACAGAGTCTAGTGTCAGATGTGTTTTTTTCCAAACGCAATCCGGTAACAAGTTTTAATTACGAGTGAGACGATGTTTAAGTAATTGAATCCAATACTGTTGATAGTGTCGCTGCTACCAGCAGGCATCCATAGCCTTGGAAGAAATGTCAATTAACCCACTCTGACACGTCTACCTTGTCCAAGAATTATCAATTCAATATGGACACTTTTGATTAATACCGAAAAGTTATACCTGATAATTTTTTGGAACCCGACATTGCTTCACTGCCAGTAGGCCTGTTCAGTACCCTGAAGAAGTTGCCTTGGCACCATTAATTCATTTAATTGCTACCTGCAGACCTATTCAGTATCTCAGTGGGTTTACAAATACTTCCCACACCTTGTAGTTCTTTCATCTCTCTAGAAGTTATTTACAATTTGATATAAACTTTATGATCTTCAAGAGAGCGGGGTGATGCTGAAAATTTTAGACTTCGAAACACTTGATATTTTCCAACTTAATTTCTTGCTTGACGACCTTCATCATGATATGAACTTAGTTTTATGATAATAATAAATTTTCGAGGACAGGAATGCATACTTGAGTTGTTTTCTTTAAAAACAGGGACATCATAAAGAGTTTTAATGATGATAATATCTTCTCGTGAGTATAAAGTGAAACCAGGAAGACTATTTTGAACAAAAAGTTTCCTTTGCTAGTCTGAGTTTTAGAAATTTACAACAATGATTCTTTGAAATGACCTCGACTGTTTCATTATGATGAGACTTTTGGTTTCCTTTCATGAACTAAATGGTGACCCAGACATAAATTTATTCAGAAACCAGTGAAAACAAGGAAAAATGAAAAGAACCAAAATGAAAAGATAAAAAGAAAATTAAAGCAGAAAAATATGTACAGAGAGATGCATCTGAAATTATCAGGAGAAATACCTTTTGAGAGCTTGGCCATTCACTGGGAAAGTTTCTGGCTGTCCATCCAAATTGTGCAGACAGAAAGAGTTGGGACCTAGTTTTTCAGAAATTACAAACGGTCCCAACCACAGATTCTGGAACATGGTGTGTTCCCCCTTTCCCTCGTGCGGTTTATCCCATTTGAGAACCAAGTCTCCTACCTCGAAGTTCCTATATGAAGAAGAGTTTGAATAAAACCATCTTTTTGCAATCTGCTAATGCTGATATAGCTTCTACTTCGCTTGTTCTCTTACTTCCTCCAGTTTTAACAAAGCATTAATTTGACTTTCCAGAGGAGGGCAGTCCTCTTCTTGGAATTTTTGCGATAATTGCAGAGATGGAAGTAAAACATGAGGAGGTAGGATTTATTCTCTCCCGTAGATGAAAAAGAAAGGGAAATTACCAACAGAGGTCTTTGATGCCAATCTATCAGCCTAGAGTGCATTAAATAGTGCGTTGTACCAGTTCTTGTGGTTTTAAAAAACTGTCCTCTTAATAATCTTAATTAAATTTTTTTTTGTTGATTTTGCTAGATCGTTTCCTTAGGGGTAGTAGTTGGTAGAATACTTCAATTTAATCCATTTTTCTAAAGAAAACATATTCATATCCAGGGATGATAAATAATATGCGTTATCAAAGACTAAACATTCGATAATGTCGAATCGAGTAATGATATGCAAACTAAGGAAGGATACTACCTGATTCATGTTTACCACTTTCAAAGGTGCAGGTTCGGACCATCTGGTAAAATAATTCATTGCCATGATGATATATTTGTGTTGCTATGAGGAAGAAGGGTTAATTGGTCCTATTATGTCAAGACCCCACTGCTGAAAAGGTGAATCTACAATAACAGGATGCAAAGGGAATGTTGCCTTTTTCACCCGTCCAACAACCTTTTGGCAGATTATGCATTTACGACACAACGCATGGGTGTATTTAAATAACGTGGGCCAATAGTACCTGACTCTTAATACTTTGTGAGCAGTAGTGTCTCCACCAAAGTTCAGATAGTACTTTCTCTGCTTCATCCTTTTCCAAACAATGCATAAGAACACCATCACAATTCTTTCTAAATAAGACATCATTTATTAACTAAAAAGATGCATATTTCAGTCTTAGTGCTCTTCTATTTTTAGGATAAAGATAGTGAGGAGAAGATCCATGTGTCAAGTAAAATCTAATGTTCTCATACCAAGAATCTATTGGCATGTTTTTCAGACAAAGGAAAAGTATGCATGTTTGTCATTGATGGCAAAGATCATGATCAACAAGATAATGACAATGATGGAATGGAAAGATCAGCAGTGTAAGCTCAGGAGGAGGAGAAAAAATGATCGTTGGATCCCATTCAGAATTCTTGATGACCATCAGATCTGAATTAAGACTAGAGGAGCACATAGAAGAGGAGAAAAGATCTCAAATGTTAACTCTGAGTGTGAAGACCGACCATCGTCAGATCCAGAATAAGGAGAACGATCTTTAAGTACAATATGAAGTAGGCTTAGAAATTCTCGAAAGTAGGAGGACCGTTGATCCAAGAAGGACACATGGAAAACATTCAGAGAGCGACAAAGCTTTCATTTCAGAGTTTTGCAGATCGGGAAATCCAAAGGAAAGAGGTTCTCTAACCCCTCAAACTCACAATATGCAAAATCGCGATAACAATCCTGACCGTTGGAGTCATAGGACACGTGGAAAGTGATTGGAATTTCGCTGACTTGCACATTGGAGGAGTCAACGGAGCATGGTGTGGGAACTCGAGATATGCGATATCCCAAAATGATCTGAGCCGTCAGATTGATGGTTGATCTGAACCCTTGGATCAAGGTATGTTGTGGAACGTTGGATGCAGAGGACACATGGTGAGAGATTGGCATCTTGTTGTCTGGAAAGTCAAAGGAAGGAAATCCTATAACCTTCCAATTCATGATATGTGAAATCATGATAAGGACTAGCCCATGGTCATAGACAAGGTCACATCGTCAAAGGCTAGAGGAAGGAGCTAGCGGAGCTAAGCCCCTTTTCGGAGATCACAACATGAAGAGTCAATATTCTTCATCTCTAGATTACCAAAATGTGAAATGCAAAAATGCCTTTTTGTATAGGTTGTGGTCACCACCAGTGGTCATGTGAGAGGGAGGAGCTAGCGGAGCTAAGCTCCATTCTGGGGATCGCAACTTGGAGCATCGAAACCCTTCGACACGGGATTGCCAAAATGAGAAATGAGAAATGCATTTTTATTAGGCCCTTGGTCACAGCCAGTGGGCATATGGGATAAATGCAATACCCTGCATATTTAATCCAAAGGTGCTATTTATTTGAGCATCTGATCGAAGGGATACTATTGATCTTCATGATTAAATGTTCAGTTACGTTTCAGTTAGCATAATCAAATCATGGTTCTTGATTGATTGGCGATTCAGTTGCTGAGATGTTTTCTTATTTTCCCAAGGAGATTTGAAGTGTAACTGATGAGGCTGGTGTGTATAAAAGGAGAGATGCAATGAATGTGTGAGGTTGGTTGCTCTAACCAGAAAAATGAGATGAATTGTAAGAAGGGTAAAATTACAGTATGCAAAGCATGAGATAAAAATTAGAGATGAGTAACATTCGCTGAACAAACAAAAGAAAGAGAAGAATAGCAGAATAGCATGAAGCAGAGCAGAATTGAAGAACAGTTTTTGAACCAGAGAAGAACTGCAGAACAATGAAGAAGGGGTAAGAATTAAGATACATGTATTGTTTGTTTGTCAATCATTTATTTATAATCAGGGAGGAAGGGTGGTGCTAGGGAGGATTGTGGTCCTCTAATATTCAAGTTGGTGCTTGAATATTAGAAGTTGCATCTTCTATATAGTTGTGGCTAGAAAAACAGGGTGGTAGGGTGGTTCTCGGGAAAACACAGAGTTTTCTGTATATAGGTTGGTGCTTGTATAAATCCAATTGGTGCTGGAATATTTAGGGAGTTGGTGCTTCCTTCTAGTGGGTGTTAGAGAAAACAGAGAGTTGGTGCTCTCAAAAAGTTGGAGCTTGTAAGAAAGAGGTAGTAGCCTCACTTTGATTTGGTGATCAAACATAAATGATGTACATAACTTAAAAGACTGCCTATCATTTCGAAGAAGAAGATGTTCTCTCCCTTTATGGGTTTCCTCGTGAAAATATGTCTCTGTGTATATCTTATGTGTGATTGATGCTCATTATTTATGTTGTCCATATGATGTATAATATTGATGGTCACTTGATGACAGATTAAAGATGGTTTAATAGACTTATAAAAATTTAAGCACAGTAACAACTAATTCACCCCCCCTCTCAGTTGTCTTAGTAATTTCAACAATTGTTATCAGAGTGGGTTCCTTTTATTCAAAGGTAGATCTGCAATCTTAAACATGACAAGTCATGAAGGGACTTCATCTACTAAGCCTCGTCTATTTGATGGAACAAATTTTGCGTTCGAGAAGGTTAGAATGAGAACATATTTAATGGCCTTAGGTGCTTATGTTTGGGATGTAGTAGAGACTGGATATATAAATACTGTTGTGATGGCTTCCAAGGATGATAAGTTAGAGTTTAAATTTAATGCTAAAGGAATGAATGCTATTTTGAATGGACTTGCTGAAGCTAAGTTTGTAAAGGTGATGCATCTTGAAACTGCTAAAGCTATGAGGGATAAACTTATTAACAATTATGAAGGAAATGAGAAAGTAAAAGATGCCAAACTTAAAACATATAGGTTGAAGTTTGAACAACTAAAGATGAATGAATATGAAACAGTTAGCAAGTATTTTTTAAGAGTTGAAGAACTTGTGAATTCCATGAAGGGTCTTGGTGAGAAGATTGAAGAATCATTTTTAGTTCAAAAGATTTTAAGATCTTTTCTTGATAAATTTAATCCAAAAGTCTCTGCAATAGAAGAACTAAATGATCTTAAAACTCTATCCATTGATCAACTCCTAGGAACTCTAACTGCATATGAAATGAAAATCAGCAAAGATAAATCCATTACTAGAGAAGCATCTTTTAAATCAGACAAGAATGTTGATTCAGATTTAGATGATATTGAGGCAAAATTTGTGAGAAGGTTAAAGAAAGGATCAGGAAAATATCAAGGCAAGCTTCATTTCAAATGTTTTAACTGTGGTAAGATAGGTCATTTTGCATCTAAGTGTCCCCACTAGAAAAAGGACAAGAACTTTGATGATGAAAAGAAGTACAAATTCGAGAAATATAGTAAAAAGAAAAGTTTGTGTGCAAACAATGACAATTCCTCAGAAGACATAGATAGTGATTCATCATGCGAAGACAAAGTGAATGATTTTATGCTTATGGATATGGGAGATATTGATGATGAAAACGCAGGAGGTGAAATGGATGATGAAGAAGTTTTGGTGGATATGGAAGGTGAATTAATCATTGCTTTGGAAGAAATTGACAGACTCGGATGTAAGAAGAGAAAGAAAAAACAGTTGTTGATGCAGTTTAAAATGAATGGTGAAAAACCCGATGAAAACTTTGCTCTACTAAAAGTGGAGTTAGAAGAGGAAAAGAAAATAGAATACATACTCAAAAAACAATTGTCAAAGAAGAAAGCGAGGTGTGAATCCTTAGAAGAAGAGATAGTAAAACCAGAAAAGAAATGGAGAATTTTAAGGAATTGTATGACCAAAATTTGTCAAGTATTAAAGCCTCAGAAGAATTAACTTCCATTATAAATCAACAAAGGAATCCAAATTTGAAAGATGGCTTGGGCTATGAAGAAGGATCAAGTAGTGATCATCCAAGTAATACAGAACCCATCAAGTTTGTCAAATCTACAATCATTGACAACAACCACTCTGCAGAAACAAAGAAAGAAAATCATCCACCAAGAAGGAATGGAAGAAAAAGTACCAGAACCGAATCTGTAGATCAAAGAAATAACACAAACACATCTTCTGATCAAAGAAATCACCAGCATGGAAGAAATCAACTACAATATTTTTTCAGGTACAAAGGTTTTTTCTATGGTTATTGTTTTTTCTATTCTAACTTTGGTCACAAAGTTGTAAACTGTTCTTTAAGATCTAGATATGGGAAATCAAGATACTCAAGGAATAATTACCTTCCACAACAAAGATTGAGACAACCAAGAAACAAAAGACCACAGACTATAAATTGTGTGATGGATGGGGGAAGGACGTAGGTGAAACATAACAACAGTTATGAGAATAACAATCGTTATGATCTATTATTCAGTGAACTACAATGTTACATCTGTCATAACTATGGACATAAAGTTGCATATTGTCCCTTAAGAAATTTTAATCCAGTCTTGAATCCCACTTATGGAAATTTCAAGATTTGGAAGAAGAAATAAGATGACAAGTGTAGACTAGTGTTATCATCCCAAAGACAAAATAATCCCTAGTATATTGACAGTGGATGTTCCAAACATATTACTGGAGACAAAAGTAAGTTTCTAACTCTAAGTGAAAGAAAATCGGGGAATGTAAATTTTGGAAATGATGCACCATGAAAAATAAAACGTAAAGGAATGGTAAGTTTGAGTAATGGTAAAGGGAAAGCTCAAGATGTGTTGTTTGTAGAAGGTCTGAAACATAATATTCTTAGTGTTAGTCAAGTCTGTGACCAAGGATGTGAAGTCATTTTTACTTCTAAATATTGTAGAATAAAATCTATGAATTTAGGACAACTAGCTGCAAAAGGGATAAGAACAGAAAACCATGTCTATGTGTTAAAAGAAGAAAAAGAAGAATGCCACTTAAGAAAGTATGATGAAAGTTGGCTATGGCATAGGAGACTTGGACACTTAAAGATTGATCATATAATCAAGCTCAAAAATAGTGGGGCAGTAAAGGATCTTCCAAAGATATCAAATCCATATGATTCTTTTTGTAAACCATGCCAGATAGGAAATCTTACTCAGACACAGTTCAAATCTAAAAAATTTCCTTCAACAGAAAAACATCTCCAGTTAGTACATATGGATTTATGTGGACCATCAAGAAAATAAGGTACAAAAGAAGAAAACTATTTATGTTGATTATTGATGATTATGTTGGTTGTGGAGCCTGATTATCTTCCTGATTCAGAGGTCCTTACTTTCAGCCATGTTTATACCCCACAAAGTATTTACACCCCAGAAGTATGTACACTCTTCCACGCGGAGGAGTGCATAGGGGGGGTACCCCCTCTGCGGGGTCCGGGGGGTCTGGGGGCAAGCGGGCCCCTAGCGAGGGTTTGGGGGTAGCGTCCCTTGATGGGGGTTCAGGGGCGAAGCCCCTGAAGAAAAAATTGCCTTATAAAAGTATATTGTAATTTCATTGTAAATCTGGACCGTTCATTATAAGGTCGCAGATCTAACGGTAGAGATTATGTTAGGGTTTTTTTCCCTAGAAGGCAACCCTCTTTTATGAGGGAAATGTATTGCGGCTATGTACGAGGGTGAATATTGTATTCTGAGAGAGGAGACTGTGAGAGAAAGAAGAGGAAGTTACAACAGGTTTTGTTGTAGGTTGTATCCCTTCATTTGCTGGATAATAAGAAAGGAAGGACCTAGCAATTTCTCTGGTGGACGTAGCCCACACTGGGCGAACCACGTAAATCTGTGTCTCTCTTGTATTGTGTGTCTTTTGTGCTTTTTGTTTCTGCATTTGTTTTATTTTATTGCTCTGCGGTCCTGTTTTTCTGACAACTGGTATCAGAGCGTAAGGTAACTCGCAGGAAAAGAGGGTTCCTGGTTCGAGTGGGAGCAATGTCGGAAGATGGAAAGTTTAGGGTCGAGAAATTTAACGGCCAAAACTACCAGTTATGGAAGATGCAGATGGAAGACT
>ML778861.1:641961-704842 GCA_009831015.1 Picea engelmannii | reverse complement strand
AGCGCTCTGTTACAATAATATCCAAGCTAGGGTTCTCATACCCTCAACTCCTATTTATACTAAAAAGAAGCATCTAGAGGAAGATCCTTCTAGAAGCGGAAGCTTCTATTAGGTCTTCTTACATCCACCTTATTCTATTTTATCGAAAGGTCTTATTAATATTGACCTTTATTACATCCGAATACATTTATCTACCTATGTGTGGGTTAGGACATTAACACAGTAAAGGTTATAGATGCTACAATAAGAGGCTGCATAAATTGGTTGATTGTATTGACATAAAAGTTGATGAAGAAATCCTGATAGGAAATGTAAGTAGTGTTGAACCAAGCACATAAGATATAATTGAAAACGAAGATGAACAGGTCCAAGGATCAGAAAGAGAAGAATTTGAATCAGATGAAGATACAAATACTCCAACTGACACAAATCAGCAGAAAGAAGCAAAATCACCTCTCAGAATTGTTAGAAAGAATCATCCTAAATATCGGATAATTAGAGATATAAATAAAGGAGTTCAGACAAGAAGGAAATTGATTGAAGACTTAGAACAATCCCATGTTGCTTTTTTATCTATGGTTGAACCTAAATTTTTTGATGAATTCAGCTAGCATGATGATTGGATTAGATCTATGAATGAAGAGCTTGATCATATTGAGAAGAACAATACTTGGGAGCTTGTTCCTAGATATGAAGACAAGAATGTAATAGGTTCCAAATGGGTGTTCAAAAATAAAATGAATGAAAAAAGACAAGTTGTTAGAAATAAAGCCAGATTGGTCTGTAAAGGGTATGCACAAGTTGAAGGTCAGGATTTTGATGAAAATTTTGCACCAGTGGCAAGATTGGAAGCTATCAGAGTGTTTCTTGCATATTCATGTTATAAGAACTTTAAAGTGTATTAGATGGATGTTAAGTCAACATTTCTTAATGGAGATCTAGAGGAAGAAGTATATATGGAGCAACCTGAAGGATTCTCATTGATAGATAATCCTAACTATGTATGCAAGATGAAGAAGGCTCTATATGGACTGAAACAAGCACCACGAGCTTGGTATTATAGACTAGACAAATTCTTACAAGACAAAGGATTCAAGAAAGGTATTGTTGACAACAATCTCTACATTAAGTCTAAAGGTGATAATTTACTAGTTGTTTTGGTTTATGTAGATGATATTATTTTTGGTTGTACTAATGAACCCTTTATCCAGTGGTTTTCTAACTCTATGAAAACAGAGTTTGAGATGTCCATGATAGGATAACTATCATACTTTTTGGGTTTACAAGTAAATCAGAGTTTTGTAGGAATATTTATCTCTCAAGAAAAATATTTGAAAGAGATGTTGAAGAAATTTCAGATGGAGGATTCCTCTCCTGTTAGTACACCTATGGTGGTTGGTTGCAATCTTAGTAAAGATGATATTTCACCTGATGTTGATCAAAAGACATATCGCTCTATGATAGGTAGTCTTCTGTACATCACAACATCCCGTCCTGATATAATGCAAGATGTTGGAATGGTAGGTCGTTATCAGTCTGCTCCTAAACAAATTCATTTGGTAGCTGTCACAAGGATATTCAAATACTTGAAGGGAACAATGACTTATGGTCTATGGTATCCTAGAAATCGGAATTTCTAGTTAACTTCTTATTCATATGAAGATTGGGCAAATTGTGTGGATGAGAGAAAGAGCACTAGTGGAGGTTCATTCTTCCTGGGTGACTCATTGGTTGCAAGGATTAGTAAGAAGCAAGGATCTATTTCCTTATCAACAACAAAGGCAGAGAACATTTCTACTGCTACTTGCTACACTCAGATTTTATGGATGATTCAAACTCTTAGAGATTTGAAGGTAAATTATACTGATTTGATTACAATTCACTATGATAACACTAGTGCCATTAGTGTCTCCAAGAATCTTGTTCTTCATTCCAAGACTAAGCATATCCCAATAAAAAAACATTTTCTCAGAGAACAAGTTACAAACAGAGTCGTTTAGCTGAATTATATTCCTTCCACAGAACAAATAGCTGATATCTTTACTAAACTGTTAGTAGTGACCCCTTTTGGATATCTTCGTCAAAAGTTGGGGGTTATAACTTCTTTCGTCTAATCTGTTCACCTAGTCTGGGAGAGTACTTATTGAATATTTGTTGTATTTCTAAGCTTCTTATAGTTGACATGGGGAGTATGTACTACAACAGCTTAGAGGGAACATGTTTCTTCTTTGACATTGATGTCAAAGGGGGATAAAGTGTGGTAATTTTAAGGTGCTACAGTGGTATAATTGGATGTTATTCAAGGGGTTTCAAGGGGTTTCCATCAATGCCAAAGGGGGAGATTGTTGGCATGTTTTTTAGACAAAGGTAGAGTATGCATGTTTGTCATTAATGGAAAATATCACGATCAGTAGCACAACGACAATGATGGAATGGAAAGATCAGCAGTGTAATCTCAAGAGGAGGAGCAACAATGATCGTTGGATCCCATTCATAATTCCCGATGACCGTCAAATCCGAATTAAGACTGGAGGAGCGCACAAAAGAGGAGAAAAGATCTCAAGCATCATATCTGAGTGCAAAGACCAACCATCTTCAGATCTAGAAGAAGGAGCACAACATTTAAGTACAATATGAAGTGGGTTTAGAAAGTCCCGAAAGCAGGAGGATCGTTGATCAAAGAACGACACATGGAAAACAGTCAGAGTGTGACAAAGCATTCGTTTTTGAGTTTCAAATATCGTGAAATTCAAAGGAAAGAGGTTCTCTAACCCCTTAAACTCTCAATATGCGAAATCGCGATAACAATCCTGACTGTTGGAGGCATAGGACACGTGGAAAGCGATTGGAATTTTGTTGACTTGCACATTGGAGGAGTCAACGGAGCATGGTGTGGGAACTCACGATATGCGATATCCCAAAATGATCTGAGCCATCAGATTGAGGGTTGATCTGAACCCTTGGATCAAGGTATGTTGTGGAACATTGGATGCAAAGGACAGATGACAAGTGATTGGCATCTCGTTGACTGAAAAGTAAAACGAAGGAAATCCTATAACCTTCCAACTCACGATATGTGAAATCACTATAAGGACTAGCCCATGGTCATAGACAAGGTCACATCATCAAAGGCTAGAGGAAGGATCTAGCAGAGCTAAGCCCCTTTTCAGAGATTGCAACATGAAGATTCAATACTCTTTATCTCTGGATTACCGAAATGAGAAATGTGAAAACGCCTTTTTGTATAGGTTGTGGTCACCGTCAGTGATGATGTGAGAGGGAGGAGCTAGCAGAGCTAAGATCAATTTTGGGGATCGCAACTTGGAGTGTCGAGACCCTTCAACACAAGATTTCTAAAATGCGAAATGTGAAATGCATTTTGATTAGGAATGTGGTCACAACCAGTGGGCATATGGGATAAACACAAGACCTTGTGGATTTAATCCAACGGTCCTATTTATTTGAGCATCTGATCGAAGGGCTATTGTTGATATTCATGATTAACTGTTTAGTTATGTTTCAGTTTTCATAATCGAATCATGGTTATTGAATGATTGGCGATTCAGTTGCTGAGATGTTTTCTTCTTTGCCCAAGGAGATTCAATGTGTAACTGATGATGTTGGTGTGTATAAAAGGAGAGATGCAGTGACTGTGTGAGGTTGGTTGTTCTAATCGGAAAAATGAGATGAACTGTAAGAAGGGTAAAATTATAGTATGCAGAGCATGAGATAAAACTCAGAGATGAGTAGCAGTCACTGAACAAACAAAATCAAGAGCAGAATAACAGAATAGCATGAAGTAGAGCAGAATTGCAAAACAATTTTTGAACCAGAGAAGAACTGCAGAAAAATGAAGAAGGGGTAAGAATTGAGATACTTGTATTGTTTGTTTGTCAATAATTTATTTATAATCAGGGAGG
This sequence comes from Picea engelmannii, assembly GCA_009831015.1. Lineage (NCBI taxonomy): Eukaryota > Viridiplantae > Streptophyta > Pinopsida > Pinales > Pinaceae > Picea > Picea engelmannii. The sequence continues at coordinate 700,922 of ML778861.1, read as the reverse complement.
AAGGGTGGTGTTAGGGAGGATTGTGGTCCTCTGATATTCAAGTTGGTTCTTGAATATTGGAAGTTGTATCTTCTATCTAGTTGTGGCTGGAAAAACAGGGTCGCAGGGTGGCGCTCGGGAAAACACAGATCTTTCTGTATACAAGTTGGTGCTTGTATAAATCCAGTTGGTGTTGGAATATTTAGGGAGTTGGTGCTTCCTTCTAGTGGGTGCTAGAGAAACTAGAGAGTTGGTTCTCTCAACAAGTTGGAGTTTGTAAAACAGATGTAGTAGCCTTACTTTGAGTTGGTGCTCAAACATAGATGATGTACATAACTTAAAAGACTGCCTATCATTTCAAAGAAGAAGAGGTTTTCTCCCTTTATGGGTTTCCTCATGAAAATCTGTCTCTGTGTATATCTTATTTGTGATTGATGCTCATTATTTATATTGTACATATGATGTTTAATATTGATGGTCACTTGATGAAAGATTAAAAATGGTTTAATAGACTTAAAATTGTTTAAGCACAGTAACAACAGATTCACCCCCTCTCAGTTGTCTTAGTAATTTCAACAGAATTGGAAACAACTTGTGCACAAATGATTTGTTTTTCATTATGTTGGTTTACAGTTAAGGTGTTAATTTGACTTTCCTGTACTTTAACTAAATCAACAACTGATTTACATAGGACTTGACCTCTAACAATTTGTGCAGGGGTTATTTCGAGGTCATACTCTTGTAAGGACATCATCCAATTTTCCCTTTTATCACCCATCTCTTTTTGTACTAACAATTTTCTTATAGCAGGGTAAGGAACGATGACTTTAGTTCTGGATTTTATCAGATATGATCGGAAGTGTTTCAATTCTTTAAAAACAACATATGCCTTTTGATCTATAGCTGGGTAATTCAACTCTTCCCCTTTGAAAGATGATCTCATGAAGGAAATGGGTATTTCATTGCTTTCAACATTATTTTGTGTTAACACAACAACATAAGACCGGCTGGAGGCGAAAGTGTAAAGAGTGAAATCCCGAGAGAAATCGAGACTCATCAAGGAAGGAGCTTCGATTATTTATTTTCTAATAGAATCAAAAGATTGACTTTCTTGGGGTCCCCAATGATACTGAACATCCTTTTTAATTAAATTCTATAAAGGTCTTACCATTTCTTAGAAACTTGGGACAAATATTCTGACGAAATTAATTTTCCCTAAGAAGGATTGCATGGATTTTTTGGAGGGAGGGGGAAGTTTGGCAATAGCTTGGGTTCTTTTGGGATCGATAATCATTCCAACTTTGGACACTATGAACCCAAGTAGTTTTCCTTGATCTACCACAAAGACTGATTTCTTAGGGTTGAGAGATATGCCATACTTGCGACATTTTTCTAGGATAACCCTAAGGTGAGACAAGTGATCTTTCTTGTTTTTAGAGAAATGATAGTGTCATCAAGATAGACCACTACTAATTGATTTATGAGACCATGGAAATAAATTTCCATTTCTCTCTGGAAAGTGGCCCCAAAATTTATAAGCCCAAAAGGCATCTTCTTGTAGGCATAAGTCCCCCATGGCGTATGAAAAGTAGTTTTAAGCTGATCTGAGGGAGACATGAGGACCTGGTTGTATCCTGAAAAAACCATCTAACAGAGATAGTCTTTCTGAACCAGATACCTGCTGAAGAATTTGTTCCATTTGAGGAACAAGATAGTTGTCTTTGTCAGACACTCGGTTCAAGTTATGAAAGTCGACATAGAGTCAAATTTCACCACTTTTCTTCCTTACAGGAACTAGGTTAGACACCCATTGTGTGTGTCTCACCAGGAAAATTATCTTTGCATTTAGTAATTTATTCAGTTCTTTCTTGACAGTGGGTTCCAATTTGTGGTGCATCTTTCTTAATTTCTGCTGAAAAGGATGAGTTTTTGGTTTCATGGGGATGACATGTTGTATTATATTAGGATCAAATGTTTTCAAATCAGCATATGTCCAAGCAAAAACATATTTGAATTATTTAAACAATTTTATAAAAGCAGATCGTTCTTGCTCAGAGCATCCCATTCCCAAATTAATATTTTGGGGATTTTCCTTTGTGCCTAAATTTATCGTCTCATAAATCAAAGAAGAAATGTTCATTTTACAATTAACTGACCCACTAAATTTATCATGTAAGTCATAAAACTTCTCAAGTCTTACAACAGATTTGGGGATAGAGTTTACCAGATCATACGTTGATTCAGGAGATCTAGGATATGATACTACCATGAAGTTGCAGAGTTTCTTATCATGAGTGCCTTCATCAATGATTGCACCTTGGAAAGTGTCTTCCATGTGCAAAAGGTTGATGATCTTCTAGCCATCATCAAACACTCTCCAATTGGTGATGTTGTCCGGGATAGATGACCTGAACAACAATTCAATCAAAAGTGCATTAGGATAAATACCTTCTACGGGAAACAGTTTAGAAGCGACGTTAGCCAATAAATCAACCTTCGAATTACTTAGTCTTGGAATGGAGTTTATGTTAAATGATGAAAATATTTTCATTAGACTCCATACCTCAGTTTGGTAACTTTTCAGATGTGGTGACAAGCAATGTATGGAGTTTCTTACCTGCCTAACCATGATTTAAGAATCATCGAATACTATTAAATTTTGTACATCCATATCCAAAGATTTCCTAAGCCCTTGTAAAAGTGCTTCGTATTTTGCGGTGTTATTAGTGCACTCAAAATCTAATCGATAGGAAATGAAATTCTTATTACCTATGGGATCTATGAGTACACACTCTGCATCGACTCCTTCTTTGGATTTGGATCTGTCAAAGTACAATGACCAGGTTTGAGCTTCGTCAGGAGTGTTTGGCACACTTGGAAAAGTTGATGTCTGAGTATAGGTTGTAACTTCTGATTGCTACCCAGGATCAGTGATGAGGGAAACTTTGGTCATGAAGTTACCAAAGAAGGTATTCATTCCCTGCATTTCAAATGAATTAGTAGATGGAGTAAAAGGTTCGTTTGCATCATTTAGATCTACCACGGTGTGATTAAGATAGCATTCTCAGTTTATCCTAATTTTATTGGGCTATCCGTTTTCCTATAGCCACAAATGAGACCAATTCGTGGCAAAGTAACCATGTAGTTGTTCGAACTAGTCCCTGCTTACAAACAAACCATAGAGTTTAGGGATATAAACAACAATAATGTCAATTATCTGATGGAATTTAGGATTGGAAGATAATCTAACAAGAAAATTCTTAAGTTCACCGATTACCTTTACATTTGTTCGATCTAGCTGAATGATTTTGAGATCAAAAGGTTTAATTTCTGCGTTAATTTTTTGACAAATAGATAGAGGCATGAAATTTGACAATGCACCAGAATTGACCATACAATTATGTACATTCCTATTAAAAATTTCAAAAGTTAACAAGAAAGGCGAGACATTTTTTTGAGTGTTAACAACAAACTTCTGTTGATTTTTAACTGTTGTCCCTAAAACAATTTTATTTACAATTTCTACAGTTTTTTTAGCTAAAACCCTTTTATCCAGAGGTTCTGATGTCATTTTAGTCGGGATCTTTTGGGTTGTATTTTTGAACCAATTTCTATTGTTTTCTTTCTGCTAGGATTGTTGTTTTGACTGTTTTTAGCAATACTCTGCAACATTTTCTAAAGAATAAGGGGAAATTTCAGCAACTCAAAAGCAAAAATTTTAGCCCTCAGTTCTTTTAGATCTTCAATTAAATTGTATTCTAAAACATGGGCTTCTAAACTTTGTTTAATTTCATCTTGCTTCAACTATTTTGGGAGTGCATTATTACTTTCTTCAGAAGAAGGTTTGTTCTTTGTTTTTCTTCTTGTGTTGTAGGGATGGACAGTTTCAAAATTTGCTTAGAAAACACTGTCAGAGAAGTGACCGAAAATATTGTGGGATGAATATTCTTCTTCTGGTACTTCTTCCTCAGCTACGTCTTTAGAACTTTCAGGAGGGTCAAAAGCATAATTATCATGTTCTTCTAGAATGGTTTGCAAAGCGTACTACAAGATTTCGAAATTAAGACCTTCATTGCTCGAGTTCGACTATTTGGGAGGAAAAGGTTTTCTTAATGGAGGTTTAAAACTTCCTTTGCTTGAGGATGCCTCCTCAACTAATCTCTTCAAGTCCACGACCTGATTTGATAGTTTTTGGAAATATTTCTGCAATCTTTTGAAGTCTAAAGTTTTAGGTTGAATTTTGGGTTGGGGAGGTCTAGTAAGGATTTATATTTTCTTTTTAGAGGATGAAGTTGTTTCAGCTTCACTATTGAGATTGTCTTTCAAGCTTAATATATCCTTTTCAATTTGGCTTGCCTCCTCGAAGGCTTCCAACAGTGTGCTCTTTTTAGGCCTTTTAACCCAAATTTCTATGTTATTATGTAGAGATTTGGTGTAATATGCAACAATTAGACTTTCAACGGGCATTGAATCTGCGAGAATTTGATTCTTTAACGTAAGAAATCTGTGGTTAAAATCTTTTACTTTTTCCTTAGGATTCATCTTTAGATTGGAGAGCTCCATAACCAAGACTTCAAGAGATTTATCATCTCCAGACTTCTCTAAGAAACAGGTTTCAAACATGTCCCAAGAGACAATGGTCTGGGGCTGTTGGGAAAAATACCATGTGGAGGCATTGCCCTCGAAAGTATAAGGAAAGAGTCTACATACTACATATTCATGCTCTACATTTCAGAGTCTAATGGCCAACATAATTTTTTTTTTATGATCTTCAACAAATTGTTTAGAATATGGATCGGATTTAGGCAACCATTTCTCTGGTTGATTCAGTAATGGATGTTGTGGTCCAGGTACATCCACAACATCTTGATCGAGCCAAGGCATGGCAGGATTGTTTTGGTTTTCCATGGGTGTTAGTGGTGTTGAAGGCTGAGATGATTCATATGAGGAACTTCCTTCATTAGATGACTCTCCTCTTGAAGAGGATGGAGATGAACCAGGTTGGGAAGGTGGGATACTAGACCCTCCAGCTCCAAGAGTGGGCATTTCAATCGGGTCGATGGTATTATCTCTTAAAGGGTTTGAGAGTAGACCAGTGCCTTCAAGTTGTTCTTGGATATCCGAGAAATCTAAGGGTTGGTTAAGTGGCCTACTAGGTTGTCTAATATAGACCAAGGAACTATGTGTCCTTATGAGTGAATGATGAAAAATTTCTTGAACGTCATCCCCTTGAGGAGTTGGTGTCACTAGTTCAACGGGAAACTCAGGATTATCATTTGAGGTAGTTGTTGTTTCAAGTGTAATGTTGTTTTCTGAGCGACTACATGTTACGACATGGGAGGGAGTGTGTGTGGGGGGGAGTCTTGTGACCTCCACATGCCATCAATTGAAATCAGGCCCTCCTTCTAGTGCCATTTGTTGACAGGAAAATTTGACATTCCTTCAATTGGAAGAATAGATTCGGTCCGTCGTTGTCTAAATAACCCAAGCCATTTGGTGTAACCTATTCTGACAGGCTTAATGGATCCATTAGCCAAATAAGGTCCTAAAACAAATAATATAAGTAAACTAACTAATGCTAAAACTATAATAATCTATGAAATTTAATCTAATTATTTCTAAATATATTAAACAGAAAATAAAATATGAACATATCACTTATAAACAAAATTTATAGGTTGCAAGTTTTAATGAAAATATTTGAAAAATCAATGTCAAGGTAATTGTTTTCAAAAGTAGATAAAGAAATCACGTTTTTGTATTTTCTATTTTCTAATCATAAATCTAAGAACTTGAATTAACTAAGTTATGAAACAAGCATGAAGCGATGGTCAAAGCCAATCTAAAATTTTCTTGTTTCACTAATAGGTAAAATAGAAGAAAGTGAATGGAAATAAATCTAACCTGAGATTAGTTTTTATTTCATGTCTATGTCTTTGTGTGATCCAACACTCCAGTTGTCCCGCCTGTAAGAAAAATCTATGACATGCTTATAATGATGCCTCCAGAACAAACTTTAGATGTTTGTTGGCATCTAGAATATGAGAAAAAAATAATAGACAAGTATACAAAATGATCTTATGATTTTGAACGATCACAATAATATAAATCTTAATGTAAAATGTTCATATTATCAATCAACTAACATCAGACAAAGAACATGATCTTACAATTTATATGATGATCACAATGATAATTAATTGAAAGAACAAATTAAAGACAACATTTAAAATATCAAATAAAATGGAATATCACATGTCATGGAGACTAAAGATATACAACACATTACTATTCCAAAACAAAAGAGACAAAACATAAATGAGACATCATTCGCATTGGTCTAAAGCCAAAATGTTATAAGTTGTTCCATTAATTTCTATAAATCATTTGTCCATAATCTGTTCCAGGTAAAGATGTCTTTTACTTACAAAAGGAACAATATTTAAAGTGATTTGAAATCCCAATTTTCTATCTCCTAGGATAGGATATGATTTCATGAGATCAAAAATATTACAAAAATAGAGGGCTAACAACCACTCATAACTGAGTTGATTCTTCTAAAAAATTAATAAAAGTTTTAACAAAGCAAAAAAAAAGGGAAATACTAATCATTCAAATCCATAATCGAACATGTTCTCCCCATATGATCAGCAACGGGATCTTCCTGAAAAATGAAACAAGAGTAAGTTAGACAATTATTAACAACTAATTTCTATTTTTTTCATTTAAAAATGACTTGGCTACAGAATCGAAAGATTTTGTAGCCAATCTTATCTTAGAAAACAAAATCCAATTTCAAACCAATTCAATTTAAAATAAATAACATGAATATTATAAGAGGAAAAATGTTTTACCATTTCAATAATTGACTAAAGATGGGTCAGGTAGTTCAAAATTAATTATTGATTTAATGTTGGTTGCATTTTTTATCACTATGTTCCCTGTCCTCTTAAGGCATTTAGCTTTCCTCTCTGCGTTTTCTCTGAGGTCAATATTTTTTTGTCTCAGTGATTCACTTTGAGTTGTGAGTGTTTTAATCTGAGCCTAAAGGATGGGTATATCAGTGTAATACTGTTTGATCCAGTGGAAACAAACATCACATTGTATAGGAGGAATGATATGTTGATGAAGTGGATAGTCAGACATGGCTGTATTGACCTTAGTTTTTATTTTCCATTGACCAAGACCAATACCAGAGAACACCTCCTTACCCTTGAGGCACGGTGGCAAATTCTTCACAAATTCATAGGGTTCAGTAGCACCAAATATTTGACAATCTGGATCTTCCAAAGCCAGGAAATCTTCTATTTTGGAGTCCGAGAGCTCAATGAACTCGATCGGGCCAATCGATCTCAAATGAGCATCATTTCGATTCCTCAATTTTCTTGAAATAAGATAACCTGCCCTTTTGTTCTGAAACCCTAAGGTTGTGCATTTTTGTTTTGTTTGTTTGCAAGATTTTTGACATCAGGCTTCATAGTGACGTTCTGGATAGCATCAAATTCAGGCATAAGAGGTTCACTTACCTCCAATTCAACAACCTTTTGGTTGTATGAATAATAACTTGGAATTACCTCGTTTAGAGGTTTTCTGTTAAGAGAGTCTAGTTCATTACATGGAATGTCAAGCTGTTTCTTAATCAGTGGCTCACCCGAAATACGGTTTTCTACAGAAACGGTCGTAGAAAAACCATTTCTTATCAAAAACCCATCCCAGGAGTTGCCTATGGTTGACAAGTGGTGAATCAACATAATCTTAATCAAGCCATGATGAAACAGACTAGAGTCACCACTCTGTCTCTTGTACCTTTTGGACATTTTATACAGGCTTCTCAACAGATAAAAATACATGTTTAATTGAAAACCAATGAAATGCATAAGCAATTGTATATGATAGAGGAAAACTAAACCATAATGACCCTCACAGGTCACAAATTGTTTAAGGATCAACAACAGGCCTTTCCACCTAGGTTTAACCAAAGAGATGGGGATACCTTTTTCGCAGTAGTTGATTTTCCTGGAGGTCATGAAAAGGCTCCAAGGTACTTCTTCAATTTTTGAGTTTTTGAACCATTTCTTTCCATTGGATGGAATCCCTATGGTTTCACTCACAAATTCCTTGGTTACCTCTAACTGGGTATCCCCAATTTTTTCTTTGCACCCATCGAAAGTCTATGCGAAATCCTTCGCCACCTGAAGGTTATATCCTTCATATATTTTAAGGAAGGAATCCCAACCTTGTATTTTTAAATCTTCGATTGCATCATCGTGAGATAGAAATGCCTGATGACCATTTGGCTCCAAACGAAAAACAAGAGCCATAACAAATGCGACTGGAATGTAACAGGGATGAATCATAATAGTTTTAGGTTTGGATGGTAGGAGCGATAGGAACAAATCCAAATGTATCAAAGGGAAAAAACCATAACGAAGCCTATGTGTTATCATATTATAAAAATTGAGGGTTTGATCATAAAGATTTACTATTCCTGTTATTGAAAACCTGACATACATAGTCAAAAACCTATACCCGTAATGAAAGGCTTGTTAATACACTGTTCTAGAAAGGTGAGTTAAGTACAGAGTATAGTAGTTGCACATTGATTTCCATGACTACTAGCACGACCATTGTGTTTGCAAAGGGTTTAAAATATATCAAAACAAAACTTCTTATAATTTAAATGCAAATCATCTAACGATATAACAATTATATCAACACCCAAAACATAAAAAAATAAGTCATTCAAGTGTTGGATTTAGATTGGATATAAACATGGTGACCCTTAAAAACAAAGCCTTGTATAGAAAATATAATACCAAGCTAGGTTTTCATGTTTGATTCATGATTTCAGTCATGAATCAAACATAAAACAAAATGAAAATGCAAACTTAAAGAAATAATGAACATTTTTCTAATCCAGTAATCATCTAAAAATGATAATATTTACAATATTGAGGTGAAGGCAGATACAACAAAAGTAATTTCTTGTTTAAATAACAAAATCATGTGGGGTTGCCGACAAGGACTAACAGGACAATACCTATCTCTAGTCATAGTCAAAATGAATTCACATGCCTCTATTCTTCTTAACTTTGGGAGAAAATAAAATCCATGATGGAGATCATCCCAGGTTCTGTCTAGACCATTCAATGCCTCTATAATCTCCTAATTAGAGGGAAATACCAAGTCTAAATAATCTGTAGTGGTGAGGGAACCTTGAGCCCAAATAGGATCAAAAACAGGATCTAACTCATGTGCGGGAGTCGGATCGGGGTCGGCTGAAGATTGCTGGACAATACTGTATGCAACTTATACCACAGAAAAGGGCATGGACATGCCATAATTCCTTGTCCCTTCCATCATGGATAATGGGGAAGGAAGATTCCACGGATCATGAAAGTAAGTCGTTCGTAACGATGACACTTGAAACATTTCAACCCTAGGCTGGTCAGGGGAAGTCGATATAAGCTTGAAATTGCCACAGGAGGTGGGTAATTGAAAGTAATCAATAATGGTGGGAAAAAACCAACCCCCGCATTGACGACGTCGAGATAAGGGTTATCAATCATCGGGATCGTAGATTCCCTCGATGAAGGGTCATGCTAGGAGAAAGACAACTAGTCAATGGTTACGATTCGACCCTCATGTGGAAACAAAAAGACCCAAAAAATGGTGGCAACCACTTCATGCATTGCATAGGTCCAAATCCTTCCTAACATAAGGTTGTAGTCGAGAGGTGCATCGACCACTTAAAATTTTATGCACATGGTCTTCCCTCCTAACTGCATGGGGAAAGAAGGGATGATTCCATGTGGTTTGAAAGAATGATCATCACAAGTAGTAAGAAGAGTAGGTGATAGAGAAAATATGGGTTGGACGATGGCCTTCCAACATGACAACGACATCACGTAAGTTGAGGCACCCTCATCAACCACCATCCAAAAGATATTGCAGGTAAAATATTTTGTGGGGTAAGCCACTACTATCTGAAACACAACTTGGTAAGGGAGACAAGGTTTCAAGTCGATCATATCGAGGATGATCGTTCTTGGATTACAAGTCTCTATAGATCCCAAGGTATATAAAATAACCTTTATCTACGAAGGGAAGATCTGGAGGATGTCCAAAGTGGACATTTTGCAAAGGGTTTGTGACAAATCCTCCACCACAAAGTAGTTTTGGGCGGCCCTTGCATTCATATTATCAAAAAAATTCTTGAACGCCCCTTTCCAGATGCGTGTCATTGTTTCTCCCATCATCCTCTCAATATAGAGAGGAAAAAGTGGGTTTGTGGCTTCTTTACCCTTTTCGACAGATTCTGACATTCCATATTTGTGTTCCCTAGTCTCTATATAAGCATCACCTTTCATCATGTAAACATTCATGACCGAGGGATTACTAGAATATGCAAGGGTTCCCTGACTGGCCCCATCTGCGCTTGAAGAGTCTTGAGTCATATTTTTCCCATGTGGAAATGGGGTTGTTATCACAACAAGCTTATGCCATGCCAATAACTTCTGTGCCTCCGCAAGTCAAGAGAACAGGTGAGTCATATGGTCCTTTGTGCAAAGGTTACACAGATACTTCGACTTTCACTTCTCTATGTTTCCCCCGCCAGCATTGTTGTTAGGTTTCTTATCCCCTTTACCCTTCTTGTTTTGTTGTTTTTTATTTCCTGCAGGCTGCTGGTTGGACTTTGGGTTTGTCAACTGCACACTATGTATGTCCGATGTTTGGGTAGGGGGAGCAGTTGAACCATAAGTATGGTTGGTCGTTGTCTGTTGTATAGAAAATTGTTGCAATTGATTTGACAACAGATCAGTGGAATTTCCTTGTTCTTAACCAACTATACTATTGGCATGTGGTCCTATATTATTTCTATCCTTGTTAAGGATGGACCGTGGTGCATCTGGAAAAATTGCATAGAGTCAGCCAAATTGAGAGTATATCAGTTTGAGTTGTTGCGCTCTCATTATCGCCTCCTCCTTTGAAAACACTCTTGAAGTTGTAACGTCCTTGGATAATTGTGGCACCAAAGACATCAGGACACACTCCAACAGGAAAGCTAGTGGGACCTATACCTTTATCAAGATCTTTCGACGTCGTCATTCTCAGATTTGATTCGAGATATGATCGGCATTAGTCTGCTCAAATTTGGTCAGCAATTCAATGCCAACATCATATCTCATGGGTAATTGGAAATGGTTCAGGAAAACCATATCCAAATTGCCAAAGTAAGAATATCTTGAGCGGTCGAGCTCGATGTACCATTTTACGTCACCCACGATAAGAGTGCATTGAAATAGGAGAAACTGTATGGATTCATCTCACAATGAGTTTGACGAGCACCATAGGTGGAAAGTTGTCATGTGATCACATCGATCTTCACCAGGCTTGTGTTCAAATTTTGGAATATCCGAGGGAAGCTTAGTTGGCATGGGGGGCCAACGTGGATCATGACAAATCAGTTCGTTAAGAAACCTTGACAAGTATGGAAAGTGTAACGTTGCCAGAAATGGTAGTTTGGGCTAGGTACTATGTATAGGAAAAAGGGGGTCTAGAGTTTGACTAGAACCAGGTTTCCAGGAAAATTTGGGTTGCTCGCCAGGGTTCTGGTAAATATCATGGCCTTGGATAGCATGCAAAAACTGCATTTGTTGGGATATCATCGGCTGATTATTGTAATTGGATGACGAGGGTTGGGCGGGGATCGCTCCCTACTTTGTCCTCCAAATATTTTGGAAGGGGTTTCCCTTAGTTGATTTGACGGGCATAGGTACTGAGCCTTGCTTGAGGTTCCATTGACCATGGAAGGGGTTACCCCCGATTGAAATCCCTTGCAAGGGAACTGATCCCTGCCAAGGATTCCAAAGTCCTTATTAGGAGAAAACTCATGTACTTTCCCCCTGTGTGGGAATAATACCCTGCACAAGATTTTGTTGTCCAAAATCAAGTTTTCCCCTAGCCGAGAAGACAGCTGATGAAGAAGATTTATTACCAAATGTGTTGAAAAAGGAGAATGACATGGATCCCACCAGTGTGGTGTAAGAAGAAGGTCATAGACTGCCTGCTCCAAACAAGTTGTATTTCGTGTTTGACTTGACGGGTGGGTGGAAAGCACTACTAAGTGAGGGGGATAGAGGAGGTCTATAATTTCAACTATAAGGGATAGTGTTATAGGAGGCTAAGTTTCCCCCAATGGACCCTTGCAAGGGATTGTTTGAGCTCCCTAGCCCTAGACCCATGGTCTGTAGGGTGGAGTAGGTAAGGATGAAGTTTGTATCAAATCTGGGCATCCCATATGAAAATGGAGGGCCTTTCGCACTTTGTGTAAATGGAGCAGTGGTCACCGCCATTGACGGTATTGGACCATTTCCCTAGGTAGAGGGGTTCCAGACCACTGTGGTTCAGACCGACGAAGGTGGGTTAGGAGGTGGAATACCCCCTTTGGTGATAGTCGCTAAGGGAGTGCGAGGACTCCCAGATGAAGTAGTAGCATTTCTTCCATAGATTCTTGTAAGACTATCTGATGCTCGTAAGGTGTTACCCTTGGAGGGACAACTTATACCAAAATTGGCACCGACAAGTCAATGATCGAAGGGTTGGCTAACCTGAGAGATTCCACTCCAAATTCATAAATAGTAGGTTTCTTTAGAGTCAAGTAATCTCCTCTCAGAGAAGTCTCAGGCACAGTTTCCTATGGTCTGGTCATTTCATATGACCCTTGTTGTTCAAGTCTTCATCGTAACGGTGGTGGTGGTGGATCTAATGAAATTGGTGGTAGGCCCTGAAGCCTTCGCAATTGGAGGAGCTCTTGATATTCTACCTTTTGAAAATATCAACGACACAATAAGGCTTTAACTAACGTTTAAAATCAAGAACGCACTAGAAAATTTCCTACAAGATAAACCAAGCAAACCACTATCTAGTTGGAAGCACATTTACGCCAACCAACACTAGAGAAACTTACCAATGCAAGTGCAATTCAAAAATGGAAGAACCCTCTAGATATACTCTACAAAGTGTGACCCGATTTCTTCTCCGGGTACTGTGGTATACCCTCACAGTCACCTGTGTAAGTTCATAGAATAAATTCAACTAAGTTTCCATCTCTTCAACAATCACCAGGCGGGTATAGTCGACAGTTGGGTGGACTACAATGAGCAGGATAACAAGTCCTAAACCTACCAAGGGTATCGAAATCAAGTGGCATGGAAGACAAATGAGGATGTCAAACGGATTCAAGGTCCATGAATCTCCCTAGGAAAATGCAAGCAATAGTATCCCACGACAGATCCTCAATATGTGTTCCCCACTACGTTTGGTTCAGATTTGGAGAAATTATCTCTACTACCTTTCCTCGTGCGACCTCGTGTTTATCCCCTATGTTAGAGGGGGGTACCGAATAAATTTCACATCACTGGACTTTTACACTCCTTAGCTCTGACTCCAATGTTTGTTTATAATCATTGAATAATTTCCTCTCCCACCTAATTCAAGGCTCTACCCTAAACTAGTTGATTGAACCTACAAACATAAAAGTCTAATTAATTTTAAATTAGAGTTCATTTTAAATGGATTCTTTTAACTCAAAGGATATGGAAGTGAAACTAGTGATGTGTATGAGAGATGAAAAAAAGGAGGAATAAACGAAACTAAAAGAAAAATTACTTCTAGTGAAAAATAAAGATTCACAACTAGCTCTTTGTAACCAAATTTTTCATAACTAACTTTTTTCAAGATCTTAAATAAGAAGACCTAAAAATAAATTTCCCTCGACCACGATCTACTTAAGTTCTAATAAATAATTAAATAACTTAAAAAATGAACTTTTTTTCCTTTCAAGTAAAATAACTAACTCCAACTACTTTGCCAAACTAAGAAATAATTTTATTTTTTTTTAATGAAAATGCTTCAAATAGGAAAAACTTGAACTAAATATTTTTTCTCTTTTCTTTAAAGAAAATTATAGGGGCAAAATAAATACGAGACAAGACTGAAACTGACCTCTGGACCACTGCGGATCACAACGATTCACTAAAGACACCAAACAGGTTGATCAACAAACTCAAAGTCTCGCCTAAAACCCTTTCAAAATTAAACACAAGAAATATTTAAAAAGAAAAGAAAACTAACATCTAACCTAAGCTATGACTATAAAAATAGAGACACTGAACTCAATGAAGAAATCCTGAGAAGTAAAACCTCAATCAGGGAAGAGGTTGATTGCCTCTTCTTAAAAACAGTTTCTTGACATAGGTACGCTACTGATGCTTAAGAAGCCTTCATATGTATGCGGGTTGTCTATACAACAGGGTGTGTATGTACGCGTCCTAACCCATAGTAGGGCGCGTACACCTATGTACTTCTAAAAAATGAAATAAAACATATAGACTAACAGGGAAGGGAGAATTGGTATGGCACAAAAAGGTGACCAGAATCCCTTGAAATACTCAACAGACTCAATCAGAAACTCGAAAGATACAAGGAAACCAATCAAACACCCGACAAATCCCCTAAAACCCTAGAAGCTTCCCCAATATGGTCGCCAATTATGCTAGCAGGAAAACCCCCCGTATGGATACACCAGGGTTTACAATGTAGGCAGATCAATAACCATTTAAAATTCTGCTACTTCTCTAACTACCCCAAACATACCCCAGACTCATACAAGAAAATCAAAATGAGAAGGATCGGGTAACTATACCTCTACTCTGCATCCTATGATGATCCTCTCATGCTTGAAAGATTCGTTGACTGCATGCCTCATCCCAAGGCTGGCCTACATTCAAATATAGACAAACAAAAACATACAAGCAGGCAATTCATACATAAATCAAGGTTAGACGTTAGAATAAAAACATAAATCAAATGGAAACATTTGACACATCATGATTTGGGACAGGAAAAGTACTTATGTTATTGATAATACAATGATCACTTGCAACCAAAGCTGGCTACTTCTCCATGAACCTGGTTCATGCTCCTCTTCACCAAGCTCCAAGTGCACCTCCAGATGGATTCTCCTCTCAACCTTCTTCTTGGGAAGTAAAATGGGTTTATGATGGAGGAAGGAAGGAAAATTGGGGAATTCTGAGGCAATTCTCACAAAAGGGCTACAATTACTTGGGGCAAGGAGAGGATGTGAAACGGGAAAAGTTTCACTGTTATTATGTCTAGATATGGAATGAGACCCCAAAACCTCCTTTTATATGAAAAAAGGATGGTTATTCGGTTGGGTGATGGTCTATAAGCGGTGGATTAGTTGGGAAACTACCCAATAGCCTGTAATCTCAATGAATTCCTTGTAACTTTTATTTTTTGCAACTTTTGCAAGTATACGTGGGTTGAAGTGGTGCAAAATGCGTACGTACATAGGTTGTAGTGGTGCAACAAGTGTATGTACATGGAAAGTATTGGTGCAGGGTGCGTACATATTCAAAAAATGGGTTTTTTAGAAGAGCAATTCAGTGATGGCTTGGCAAAAAAAGCAAGTAAGATATGCATGTGTAGAGCAATTTAGGGTTATAACAGTTGGGGATGAAGGAAATGATATAGAGGTTGGTATGGACAATTTATTGTTGGATACCCATGCCATGTAGGGAATTTTGTTAGATGCATTCTATTAAAATGAAATAGGGGATGATTCTAATGTCGTAGATACCTTCTAAGAAATCCCAAAATCTACTTCCACCACCACTCTATTTGGTCTAGTTCATGGGTTTGCAAGTTCTACCCAGCTAAGGACAATAATTTTACTATACAACTTGAAATAATTGTATGGTATGTTAGATTCATGTATCTCGACACTTTTGAGGTAACTAACCATTAATTCCCCTAATTTTTTAAGGAATCTTGTCACATAATGAAGGAAGAAAATAGTTAATTTTACTCATGCTTAATGACAGTGTAAATTTCTATTGCCCAATAACTGGAGGTTACTCAAAGATAATGTACCTTTGCGTGATAATCTATTAATCGATAGCTGGACAGAGGAAAATTAAATGATGAAAATGTTGGGTGTTGAGTACATATCATACCATGCATGTTCGAATGATTGTATTCTATACAAAAATGAATATGAGGATAAAGACATGTGTCCAAAATCTGGGCATGATAGGTACCATAAATAAAAAAAAGAAGGGGAAATCCTACATGGTCCTCCTCATAATATATTAATGAACATGCCTATAATTCAAAGGATTCAAAGGTTCTTTCGTTGAAAACAATTAGTCATGTTGCAAGGGTGGCATGCCTCACATAGAAGTGAGCCATGTGTTATGCAAATCCCACCAAATTCAATAGCCATGAATCATATAGAGGATACATGGCCCGATAAATTTAGGGATGAAGTATGGAGCCTCATATTGAGTATAGATATGGATGCAGTTAAACTATATTAAATACAAAAGACAAAATATTATGTTTGGAAAGTGGTAGTGATTAATAACAATACTCCCCCATTGTTGTATGTGAAGAATGAACATCTTATGTTGACTCTTATAGTCTTGTGTAAAAAAGAAGTGAAGAGAATGGATGGATTTAAATAATTATGGGAAGGGAGACATGTATATGATGTATCAATACCCATGCCAATGAAGAGGTCTTTTATGTTGTATGGAATTTTTGCATACACCACACACAATAATCCAAAACTAGGTGTTTTCTCTGGTAAGCATGTACATGGATTTGTTTATATCTGTAATTTTATTTGGAATACTTTATTTGGTGCAAATATATTTTTTACACTAACATGCTATTTATATGATAAAATTGCAGGTCTTGTAACAAAATGATATCATGGATGTAAATGTTGTGGACCTTATATAAAATCTAGGTGGTCCAACCACCTACAAAAATTGGTGTACGATTGTTCGAGGGTATTCCTCCCAAAAGACCACCCTCATAGAAGATATACATCTTATTTCAATGGTAATCGACAGAGAACCCAAAGAATTGAAATAATGTCATTGGAAGATTGGAATAAGTGTTGGAACCAAAATTTTAGGGTTCAATTTTGTGTGTGCACACAAACAAATATTTTCACACTCATTCCATAATTTTGTGTGCACCTAAGGAAATTCATGAAGAATGACATAGAGTGTGCATCAAACTGACATTTTTCATTAAAGCGCCAAGATTAAATACTACCAAGTATGTATCGGTCTAAGTTTTTTCAGTTGCACCGGAAAATAAGAATATTCCCCTTAGAATCAAGAAAGGAATCATTGGGAAATATCCCCGAATTATTGTTGAAAAAAACATGAGGACGTGGGACAACCATAGGATGAGATGGCTAGGTATTATTTAATATTTCCCTTGATACAAGAAGTCTATGTGGAGCGATGGTAGACACCAAAAGTATGTGAGGTAGTTTTATCAGACAAATGAGCAGAGAAGAGATGAAAGAGAAAACACTCCCCAACAGAGAAAACTATAAACTAAATCTCTAACATCTGAAATAGAGTTAGCTAGCTAGTTAGTGAGAATAGTGAGACATTGAGAACATTGAGTATTCAGTATTAAAATCACTTCAATCCTGTTGTAATTTTTTGAACATAGTTCTATTTATATTATATGTATGATTTTTGAGGAAGGGCGCATTGCATAGTAGACATAGGAGGTTCTATGGTTGTCATATCTATCTATCCCACGAAATGTATATCTCCGATGTGATGGAATTTTTTCGGTAATAAAGATATGACAATTTTGATCCATTTTGTGTCTATTATGTATAAGTTGAATATGTGTGTGTATCATTTTAATTATTAGTCCTAATATTTTATCATATATGAGATGAATGGATACCAATCATAGTGAATGTTTGTTTGTTTATCCTTCATCCCTTTCACAAGACCTTATGGTCTATGTGATCCTCTCTATAACTCAGGTGAGACCTTCCTCAGCCTTGGACGAGGATTGATACGTTGGTGCTTTGGGTTTTGTTGGACAACTTAGGTTGAACCCTGGGTCTAAACTCCCCATTGTTAAGAAGGATGGTATTCACGTGAGCGTGGATTTTTTTTCCCCAAAAAATGGTTTTTTTGTTGAGACCTGAAGTATTGTCGAGATCAATGAAGGAAACAAAATTAGTTGGCATCCTTCTAAGGAGGAAATTCAAGATTGGATAGAAGTGAAAGAAGATGATCTTTCCCTGCGAAAGACTAAAGGATTGAGGTTGAATGCTAAGGAATGGAAAGGTAGGTATCTTTACTAGAATATGGATGAGCTTTTTTTCATATGATTTCCTTGTCCAATGCATGAATGGATAAAGAGGTAAGATTCTACCAATTCTCCAGTGTGGCCATTGGAGCCAGTTGTTTGGGATCAATCCAAGATTGAAGAAATGAAATTGTTGGACAAATAAGTGGACTTGGCCTATTGATTTCTAGTTTTCTGAAAGATAAGGATACATTATTGAATTTTCCATGGAATACATCAATTATCTCATTGAGGAGGAAATAAATTTTGAATAAGGACCGAGAAGATAGATGTTGGAAGGAATTTTTCTTTGGAGAAAAATGATATTCGTCGAGAAGGTGATGATGTGCATGAAGCCCAATCGAATGGTTGAGTAAAATCCCCTAGTGCAGGGAGGGGTTCCTGGAAAGAAGGGGGAAGGTGAGAACAGGGAGAGAATGGGTCCATTGAGGAGGATCCATAAATTGCCTAGATGAGGTGAGGTATGGAATGGACCTAGAAGATAAGAGGAGAAAAAGAGTTGATAGATATGGAAGAAGAATTAAGATAATACAAAGAGAAGAAGATATGGGTAGAAAAACATTAGTTAGGGGTGAGTGATAAGGGGTTGAGTCCAATATGAAGAGAAGAGAAACGGCACTAGGTGGTAGTGCAAGAGAGTATGTTATGCCAGAGTGGAGCAAAGATGAGGATAGGCCCACAAAGAGGCATGGAATAGAGGAGATGGTGTCTAGTAGGGATACCAATAGTAATACTAATATGGACTTAGGTGATGAAATATGTACCCCCTTTTTATAGCCCTAAATTTCTCTACACGTGCATACATGGCCTCGGCCCTCTTACTTGCATATTTTTCCAAAGAACTGCTGAAAATATCTTCTTAAAAAATCATTTTTTAGAATATGTACGCGACCTGCACCATTACTGCCCATGTACATACACTTTCTGCACCACTACAATTCACGTACATATGCATACTGCACCATTACAACCCGCGTATACTTTCAAATGTTGAAACAAATAAAAAGTTGCAAGGAATTCGTTGAAATTGACGGGTTAGTGGTAGTTTCCCAACTAATCCACCTACTATATCCCATCACCCAATCGACTAACCATCCTTTTTTCATATAAAAGGAGGTGTTTGGGTCTTATTTCACATCTAAGCATAAGAACAATGAAACTCTTCACAATTTCACTTCCCCTCCTTGCCTAAGATATTCTTGCCTTTTGTGAGAAATTGCCTCAACATTCCCTCATTAGTCCTTTGTTCCTCCATTTAACCCATTCACTTCCCTAGAAGAGATCAGAAGGTTGAGAGAAGAATATCATATAAGGTGCACTTGGATCATGGTGAAGAGGATCTCAGACCAGGTTCGCGGAACGGTGGTCGACTTAGATTGTAAAGGTATAATATTTGTGTTATGAATAAAATAATTACATTTTCCTCTCCCAAATGATGGTGTCTTTAATAATTTTATTGATATATGCTTGACATTCTAACATATAACCCTAAATTATATATGTAATAGGATTCTTGTATTTCTCTGTTTGTCAAACTTTGGATGTAGGTTAGCCTTGGGAGCAGGCGTACAGTCAGTCGAACTTCCAAGCATGAGGAGATCATCACTAGACATGGGATTAGAGGTATAGTTACCTGATATCCTTTCTCTTTGATTTCTTTATATTAGTTTTGGTATGTTTGGGGTAGTATAGAGAATTAATTAGCTTTTAGACAATTAATCGATCTACCTACATTTTGAACCCTGGTGTAGTTAAAGGGGCGTTTTTACCACTAGAATAATCGGTGACCATATTGGGGAAGCCTCTAGGGTATTTTAGGGGATTTTGGGTTGTTTAATTGGTTAGTTTTCCTTTCAAGTTAATGTCAAGTTTTCTAAGTCTGTTAATGGATTCTAGGCACCTTCAAGTGCAATACCAGTTGTCCCTGCCCTGTAATATTGTATGATCTTTTATTTTTTGGAAATATACAGAGGTGTACACACCCTATCTTGAGTCATCCCATGTAAATACACGCTCTTCTCACTAAACAACCCACGTACATATGTAGGCTACTGATGCAACAACCCACGTCTCTGTTTCAAGAATTTTTTTGAAAAAGAGGGAGTTTTCCTCTTTCTTGATTGAAGGTCACACTTCTCATGGTTTTCTTGGATCAGTACAGAGTCTATGTTTACAATCATAGCCTGGGTTTACAGTTCAATTTACTTATCTTCTTGATTTTCTAGTCTTTACTTTTGAAAGGGTTTTGAGCAAGCTATTGAATTGTAGATATTCCTTCTTGATTTATTGATTGATTCCCTTTGATCCGTAGTGGGGTAAAGATCTGTTTCAGTCTTGTTTTAGTGTTCTTTTTACCCCTTTCACTTTCTTTGAAAATAAGAAAAAAAGATTTATTTCAATTTTTTCTCTTTAAGGAAATTTTAGTGGGGAACACATATTGAGGATTTGTCTTGGGATTACTTCCGACTTCATTTTCCTATGGATATTCTTGGACCTCGAATCCTTTCAAGATATTCTATTTTCATTTGTACCACTTTTTCTCGATACCCTCGATAGGTTTCATACTTGTTATCCTGCTCATTGCGATCTGCCAAACTGTTGATTGTACCCACCTAGTGACTGACTGCGAGCTGGAAAATTAGTTGTCCATATTTAAGGGACATGCACATGTGACTTCTGGGTGTACCATGGGACCTAGGAAAGATGTCGGGTCATGCTTCACAGAGTATACATGAAGGGTGCTTCCGTTTTTGAGTTGCACTTGTATAGGTTAGTTTCTCTAGTGTTGACTGTCTAACTGTTCCTCCTACTAGATAGTCGGCTACTTGATTTGTCTTATAGGAATTTTCTAATGTGTTCTTGGTGTTTAAACGCTAGTTAAGCCTTACTGTTTCGATTGATATTTTCAAAAAGTGGAACATCAAGAGCTTCATCGGTCACGAAGGCTTTGGGATATATCGCCAGCTTCATTGGAGCCATCTCTAAAACTATTATGGTGAAGAATTGACCAACAAGGGTCGTTTGAAGTGACCGGGCCACAGAAAAATTTGCCCAAGCCAGCTCTGTGAGGAGACTATTCAACTCTAGAGGAACCTATTGTTTCTAACCTTGGGGCAGAATCTCTCAGGCCAGATGTAATGCACCTAGTCCACCCACTGATCAGGGAATGTCACTTACTCAGACACTTAGCTTAGTTCTGACAACATAATGTAACACCCAATATTCAACTAAGGTATGTCACATAATTTTTTTTTTCTCACTAAATACGTATATAGACACACAGGCATACATACATACTGAACTGCATGCAATTAAACATATACATACAATTCTCTAGTAGAAGATTCACATATAAAAGATAAACAAATAGTTGTGTTCTGTAAATATATGATTTTCAGATTGATTTAACAGTGAACACAGGCATGCAACATATACAGGGTATATGTAACACCTTGTTTCCCCCAGTCTGTAAAAATAACTATACTTGCCAAGTATTGTGGAAAACTCAAAAATGTGAATGTGTAATGTGAATAGACCTTGTGAAAAAGGTTGATGAATGTGAATAATATTATGAATATATATTGCAGGACTGCTGAGAGGGGAATATGCTGAAAAAGAGACCACGATGGCTAGATAAAGGTGGTGGAAGGCACCTGGAATGGTGGCATTAACTTTCACCGAAAAACAATACCATATTTGGTCTTCACTGGCCCGGAGAACCAAGAGCGTCTCACTGGCCCGAAATTAATTACTCCCAGGTTGGTAGGTGGATGGCTCCTCGCGCGTAATGAGGGATGGGGGTAAAAATGCCCATCCATGGGGTCCTGACACTTGACCACCGTGAGGGAGATCATGCTACATGCAGCCTCATCGAAAAGGAAAAAGGTAGGAGGAGTGTGCGATCACGGGCAGACGCGAGGGAGGAAGAACTCTGGAAAAATATGCAGAGTGAGTGATAGCGGAGAAGAAGGAGAGTAACCTTCATTCTCGGTCACTGGTAGACATAGACACGGTCTTGCAGTATCGTGATCTCAGCTCGGGGGTGGCTAGTGGTAAATCCGTTGGGAGTCGCTAAGCCTACGGTTGGGTGGAAACAAGCACCCCTCTCAGCAGTTGCATCACCTTTGGTGTTTTTTATGATAAGTGTTTTGTCTCTGGCATCTTGAAATATATATATTCTGATATTTATGCTCATAAGCTGTGAAATTGTGAATGATTTCAGTGCAAGAATGTCTCTATGGTGTTTTGATCAGTACTGGTAGTTGCATGTTTATAATGGAAGGACTACGTATGGCTTATGTTTTCATAAATTTCTATTTATATGCATACTGATCTAATTCAGAATTCATGTCTGGTTCTCGAGAGAGAGATACCCTTATCTACCTCATATAGTACCCTGGGTAAACCACCCCATAGAGATACCCTCCTTGAAAATACCATCAAGAAACTGGAAAGAGGATGTGAAGGCGAAAGGCCTTTGTAACCTTGCATGAGGAGGAACGATCCTCTTGAAATCCTGAGATGGTTGTGTAGGGATAAGTATTGTTTGACGGATGAGAACCTGTTAGAAGATTTGCGGTCATTCAAGACCGTTATATTGGAAGGAGAAGAGGGGAGCGTTAAATGCCTCAACCCCTTTCCTTTGTTTTCACGAGTAGTGTTAAAGGAATAGCTCAACAGAGGTAGTGAAGTTATGCACAGGCTCCCTGTAAAGCAGGTAGAGACTGAGACCCACTCAAGTCCTAGACTTGATGAAGGAGAGAAATAGATGTGCTGAAGACTCTTTTAAGAGTCAAACCCAGGGGAAAGAGCGCAAAGCTCCCAAGTCCCTCATAGTTAATGAAGCTCAGGACAGATAGCACCTGGTCATATGCACAGACCCTGTAGGAATTCACAGAGGTTGAGGAAATCTTTCACAGCTTCAGAGTAGAGAAGCCCAGGAGGGATAGTGTCGTTTTGTGCACGGAGCCATAGCTGTGAAGGTCACAGAGGAGAAGAAAAGGCCGAAACCTTTGATACTTAAGAAATCTTCCAAGGAGAAGAAAGAGAAGTGCATGCTCAAGGAAGAGCTACAACTATCTTTAGATTAGCTGGAGTGAAATAGATCTAGGTCATCGAAAATGTACGTCCAGACGCGCATAGAAGAGAGAAGAAACGGATGGCAGAGACACTTCGAGATAGAAGTGGCGAACAACCGATAACCGTTGGATCTTGTAGAGTTGCAAAGCAGTTAGGGTTGGGTGCTTCAACCCATGAAGTTGCGAGAAGTGAGAAAAGGAAGTCAAACCATTGTTGACTTTCATGTCTCAGAGGTTCGCGAGATAGGAGCACGAAGGCTCAATGCCCCAACTCGTAAGGTTGCGAGTTGCAAGAAGTGTGAAAAGGAAGTCAAACCATCTCTGAATTTCACGTCTCGAAGGTTCACGAGATAGGAAAACGAAGGCTCGATGCCCCAACTCACGAGGTTGCGAGTTGCGAGAAGTGCGAAAAGGAAGTCAGACCATCACTGACTTTCGTGTCTTGGAGGTTAGCGAGATAGGAGCACAAAGGCTCGATGCCCCAACTCATGAGGTTTTGATTTGCGTGAAGAGAGAAAGGACGCCATACTGGTTAGGCCTGTGGCCATAACCGTCGATCATATGAGGGCGGTTAAGGGATGGCAGGGTCTGTATCAGGTCCCATAGGGACTCGAGGAATTCTATTCTTCGGGGAAAATAAGAGAAGGGGAGAAAAGTTTTATTATGCCACAGTGGGTGTGTTACAAATTGGTATCAGAGCATGGTTACAGCACTCAGCCTACTTGGGCTCATGAATGAGTTGCACAGAAGATCCGTTCGGAACACTCCTAAGAGGAGTACCCTCTATCTTAAACCCTTTTATATTCAAAGGGATCAAAGTTTGAAAATAAGAACCCCACTATGTATGCATGTGAAAAAAAAATAAAATTATGAATTTTTGCACAGGTTATAAAAATGTATCTAACTATTCACTAACAACCAAGGTTTGTCTTTTGCACCCAAGCGGGTGCTCAGCCACGGGAATTTATAGATGCAGAGAATGGTGACTCATCAAGAGGTGGGAGAGGGCTCCCACAATAGAGATGAAGAGTCTGACGAAAGAAGGGAAATAGGGACCCCTCCAGATCTAGCTGAGACTATGAGGAGTCTCATGGTCGAGTTGCAAATCTGCAAGGCCGACAATCAAAGGATGCTTAAAGAACAAGAAAAGCAGACAAAAATTAACACAGTTTTACTGCAGAGTTTATCTGATATGCAAAGAAAAATGCAGCATGAATCTAAAACTCAAAAACATGGTCATGTTAGTGGCCACACTGAGAGGAGCACCTTGAAAAAGGTCCACCCCAGAGGTAAGGGACAAATGCCAAGTGATTCCTCTGAGAAAGAAGATGGTGATTCAGAGGACTCTTCCAGTAGCATAACCAGTTCCTATTCTTGAAGAAAATAGGAGAAGAAAAAGACTTCCAAGCATCATAAATTCGAGGAATTCAGAAAGGCCAAACCACCCTCCTTCGATGGTGAGATAAATAAGGGAGAGGAAGCAGAGGCCTGGCTGCTTGGACTAAAGAAATATTTTAGAGTCCATGATTTTTCAGAAAATTTGAAGGCCCGAGTAGCCACCTTCAATCTGAACAGAAAGGCTTCCATTTGGTGGGAAGATCTTAAGAATGTGAAAGGGGTTCGCGAAGAGGAATTTGTCCTGGAAATAGTTTGAGAAATACTTCCGGAAGAAGTATTTGTCGGAAAAATATTTCGACGAGAAGACAAAAGAGTTTTATGAAATCAAACTGGGGCAACTCACTATAGAGGAATATTTTAACAAATTCCTCGACTTGTTGAGATATGTGCCTTATATAAAATAAGAAAAGGCAAAGGTGCAGTGCTTCATCAGTGGGCTACCCAAGGACTACTAGAACAAAATTGAATTTAATGAGACAAAGACCCTAGAAGGAACTATTCGAAAGGAAACATATTGTTAGGAACAGTATGGACATCGAGCATAACCTCATGAAGGATGGAAACCAAAGAATAGTTCAAGGTTTCAGAAAAATGGGATTAAATCCCCAGGATTTAAGAACTATAAGAAGAACCCAAGAATGAACTTTCTAGCCCAGAGTGTACTCCAGCAGAACTTTCCCTCATCGGGCGGAAGTAAAATTTCTGGACCTATACCAGTAAAGATTGATAACCCAAAGAGAGAACCTTTGAAATGTTGGGGTTGTGGAGAAGAACATCTCCTGAGAGACTGTCCACACCGACAATAGAATAGTTGGAGGATTTATAACATCCAGGAAGCTACTACAGTCAATGATGTGGCCAGGAGTGTGCCGCAGATTTATGCAGCCTTGGATAATAACCAAGCTGACCATCAATCTTCAGTGGTGGAGATAGAAAGTATGATCTCCAACCATCTAGTGTCTATTTTGATTGGCCCTGGTTCAAATTTGAGTTATATAGCCCCTAAAGTTGTTTATAAGTGTAAACTATAGCCACAAAAACAAACCAAGCCATGGTTGGTACAGTTATCCACTGGCACCAAAAGAAGGGTAGCAGAGGTCATACCAGCCTGCCAATTGATGTTGGGTGAATTTCCCACCCAAGCAACCCTTAACGTATTACCCCTCGGATCGTACGATCTGTTGATTGGTATGGAATGGCTAGCTGCCCATAAAGCCAAATTGGACTGTTACCATAAAACCTTAGAATGTGTGAGCAAAGAAGGAAAAAGGATGACCCTTCAAGGGATCTGAAAACCTGTCTCGGTGAGACAAATATCAGCTCTGCAAATGAGAAAGTATTGCTGAAAGGGATGTCCCCTATATGCAATATAGGTGTCGAAAACCATATAAGGTGACAAACCCAGCCTTGAATATCATCCTACCCTGAAAGAATATAGAGATGTGTTTCCGAAAGAGGTATCAGGTCTACCTCTGAGAAGAGAGATAGACTTCTCAATATAACTCACACCGGGAGTGGTGCCGGTGTCTAGGACACCCTACCGAATGAGCACACTCGAGTTAGTTGAACTCAAATTGCAATTAAAAGAAATGATGGATAAGGTTTATATTCGACCCAACGTGTCTCCATGGGGAGCGCCAGTCCTATTTGTGAAAAAGAAGGACTGCACCCATAGACTATGTATAGATTATAGACAACTCAATAAGGTAACCATAAAGAACAAGTACCCCTTGCCCAGGATCGATGATCTATTCAATCAATTGGGAGGCACATCTATTTTCTCAAATATTGACTTGAGATCGGGATACCATCAAGTCCGAATCAAGGGTGAAGACATCCATAAAAATGCCTTTCGGAAGAGGTATGGTCACTATGAGTTCATGGTAGTGCCATTTGGGTTGACCAATGCCCTTGCCACTTTTATGTGCTTGATGAACAATGTACTCGATAAATTTCTAGATAAATTTGTGCTAGTTTTTATTGATGATATATTAATTTACTCTAAGAATAGAGAAGAGCATGAAGAACATCTTAGGTTTGTGCTGCAAGTACTCATAGAGCATCATCTCTATGCTAAATTCAACAAATGTGACTTCTTCCAGAAGAAAATACATAACTCGGGTCATGTTCTGTCCAAAGAAGGAGTAGCAGTGGACCCTGACAAAATTAGGTCTATCATGGAATGGCCTACCCCAAGGGATGTTTCAGATATCAAATCCTTTATGGGATTAGCAGGATATTACAGGAGATTTGTAGAAGGATTCTCCAAGATTGGTTGTCCAATCACTGCCCTCCAGAAGAAGGGGAAAAAATTCCTGTGGACACAGAAATGTGAAGAAATATTTCAAACCCTGAAACATCTACTGACCCATGCACCCATGCTGAAAATTGTTGACCTAGAAGATGACTTCCTTGTGTGCACCGATGCCTATAAGGAAGGGCTCAGAGGAGTCCTTATGCAGAAAGGAAGTGTGATCTGCTATGAATTCCAAAAATTGAACGAGCATGAAGTCAACTATGTGACCCATGATCTGGAATTGGCTACGATAGTGCATGCCTTGAAAATGTGGAGGCATTACCTCCTGGGAAGAAAATTTGTACTTATGACAGATCACTGTGGATTGCGATACCTGTTTGATCAACCAAATCTCAATGCCAGATAGGCTATATGGATGGCCCTCCTTAGTGAATTTGATTTTGAAATCAAACACATTAAAGGAAAAGAAAATAGGGTTGTCGATGGCCTTAGTAGAAGCATGAAAACAATTCACCTGGAAACAGTGAGCACCTACGAGACAAATGTTAAGGAAAGAATCAGAAATGAACAAGAAATATATCCCTTCATTCAGACCATGACCATGTACCTAGAACAAGAACCCACTGGAGTAAAATATGAAGGCTATCAAATGACCAAAGGAGGTATGCTCACTTACAGAAACAGATTTATATTCCAGCGTGTGACAACTTGAAGAGGTTCATTATGGATGAACTACTTAAAAGACCCTACTCGGATCATCCAGGATGCCAGAAAATGGTCACTGCCACCAGGAAACAATTTTATTGGCCTGGATTGAAGAAATACATAGCCAAGTACCTAGCCAAATGCATAGAGTGCCAACAGGTTAAAGCAGAACATCGACACCCAGCAGGATTTTTGCAACCTTTATCAATCCCAGAATGGAAATGGGAAACCATCTCCATGGATTTCATCATTGGATTACCAACCTCAACCAAACAGAATGATGCCATTATGGTGGTGGTGGAAAAATTGAGCAATTCTGCTCACTTCATCCCCATCAAGTCGACCTGCAAGGCAATCGATATCGCCCAGGTATTCATGAAAGAGATATTCAGACTACATGGTATGCCGAAAGAGATCGTGTCTGACAGAGACATGAAATTTACTTCCAACTTTTGGAAATCACTGATGGCTGGTTTAGAGACCAAGTTGTTGTTTAGCCGCCTATCACCCTCAAACCGACGGACAAACAAAAAGAGTGAATCAAATATTAGAAGACATGTTAAGGATGCATGTAATGCATCAACCCAAGAAATGGGAAGACTACCTGCCACTGGTAGAATTCACCTACAACAACGGCTACCAAACATCCCTAAAGATGAGTCCCTTCGAGGTCCTCTATGGTAGGCCATGTAATACTCCAGTCAACTAGAGTAATCCCATAAACAAGATATCTTTTGGACCTAACATGTTAAAAGAAATGGAATAGGAAGTGACTTAGATAAAACAAAATCTGAAGGTCGCTCAAAACCAACATAAAAGTTATGCCAACCAAAAGAGAACTCCAAGAGAGTTCAAAATGGGAGACCATGTATATCTCAGAGTTAGGTCCAGGAAGATTTCCCTAAAAATGGGAGCTTGTGCCAATTTAGCACCTTGGTATTGTGGACCCTTTGAGGTTCTATATAGAGTGGGACATGTAGCCTATCGTCTAGCACTCCCTCCCACAGTCAAAGCACATTATGTTTTCCATGTTTCATTATTGAAGGAATATGTACATGATGTTAATCATATAATTGATTGGTATATGATTCAGGTGGAACTGGAGGGAGAATTTCTACCAGAACCCCAATGCATACTGGACAGAAAGGAAACCCCACTCTGGAACCAAACCATTGCATAGGTCAAGGTGCAGTGGCAAAATTTTGGCCCAGATGAGGCTACATGGGAAATGGAGGATGCCATGAAATAGGCATATCCGATTTTGTTTACATCTGTACATACAGGCCATGTTGATAGATAGAACATCGAGGACGATGTTCCTTTAAGGGGGAGTGATCAAAATCTGGACTAGGGGTCAAATTTTAGCTCAAAAATAAACATTCTCGGAATTGCCTCAAAACGAACGTGAGCATATCCCTCATCATCACGAATCCAACGCAATTTGTTTCATATCAAACGGACGTCGGGAGCCAGAGATATTGTGATCTGTCTGAATCGTCAAACAGGTAAAAAAAAGGACGCTGACTGGGCAGTCTGTACAGTCCATACGGATGCTGACGTGGCATGACCGTATGCTGATGTGGCAACCATACAATGGCGTGGCATGTGGTGATGTGGCAAGCATATGTTGGTTGACAGTTGGTCGAATGACATCTCGACACATGGCATTATGTGGTCAAATGATTGGGTGCCACGTGGCCCAATCATGGGCTTCCACGTGGCACCCCGGAATTGGATTTTTGGTTTGTTAATTAAAACTTTATGGAGGCCGTGGGGTTCGACCCCCAGACCTCCCCACTGGCCAAGTTTTAAACCAAGTCCGCCGACCGTTACACCATATGGTGGTGCTTGTTAAACATTCGGCACATATTATATTTGTGTTGGTTCAATTGTTTGACCGGCGACAAAAAGGGTCGGGGATTAGCCCCAGCCCTCGGCGCACACGACCACACGACAGGACCATAGGCACGAAGGTTTGAAACATATGCGTGGGATTTATGTTTATGTGTAAGCCCTCGGCCTACACCATATAACCGAGCAATGGAACAGGGAGCACGCAGATTTTATGTGGTTACAACGGTTATGTGTGGGGTTATGTAAGCCCGCGATTCTATTTACAACCCCATGTGCCCGAGAGTTAGTTTTTAAAATGGTTAATAACCAATTATATGCCCGACACTTGGCGCATTTTCATTGGTTTAAAACTCGTGGCCCTTTTTATATGAGAGCGCGGTCGTATGGAGGATCCATGTGACCTTGGCCTAGGCGGTTAGGGGCTGGGCGCGCCCTAACCATCCTACAGTTTGGACCATTTTTCGGTTATGCACGTGGCTAGGTTTTAACATGCATTTTGGAGCGTGTTCTGGGTTAAAGCACACAGAGGTGCGTTTTGGCGAACCAGTTTCAGCAAGATTGAAGGAGGAAAATGGCAGGAGGCCTATCTTCTTCATCTTTTGGCCGATTGAGGTGCCGTAAAAGCCTAGCTAGGGGTTTTTGGATGTCCTAAATCCATTGGCACCGTTATCAAGGCCATTTGAATATTTCTTCTACAAGTGTTTCACCATTGAAGTCTCAGCAAGCTCCTGGGAGCTTGAAGCCCTCATTGATCGAGGACATGGTTTGGTGAGCCTATGTTTGTTTTCTGTGATTGAATAATCATTTTTGGCTAATTAATATGATCTGAACACATTGGTACAGGTTTCAAAGGCTTTTGAGGACTTTTACAGGTGTTTTTTCCAAAGAGAAGCTCAGGGAAGCTTATGGCCACATGTAGAGGAGGTCATGCCCGGATGATCCATGATCCGTTTTCAGAGTTCTATTAGTCATTTTTGGGGTTTTTATGTGTTCTGATAGCAATGGTACAGTCTATTTTTCCATTGGATTTGAGAAGAATCTTGTAAAAGAAATTTTGACAAATTAATCCCAGAGAGCCAAGTCCATTGATGGAGGCTCAAGGAGATGTAGCCCGGAGGGGGGTGAACTCCTTTATCATGTTGTGATTGTTGTGAGTTTGATGGTTTATTTGTTACAAGTTGTGTGGCTTTGTATTTGTTTAAAGAACATATTTAACCATCTAAAAAAACATATCCTCACACATAAGCATTTACAAGAAGATACATGAACTTAGCACATAATTTTATCTTGCATATTTTAACACATGAAGCAAGGTCCTGTAAAGTTTATTTTAATGAAGTAGAGGGTGCTTGCATAGCATAACAAGTCAGCCTTCTATTTTCAGATCAAGTGGTATCAGAGCATAGTTTGTTTTTCTCATGTGTTTGCCATTGATAGCTTGAGATTTAGCTAATGGTTTTTGTCTAAGTTTTGTGTTGAAGTTGGATATCTTCCAAGGATGGAGGAAGCTTCAAGCATTGATAGTTATCATACATTTTCATTATATAAATTCTTTGAAAAAGAAGAGATTATAACTATGAGAGATTTGATAAAAGAGATGTGTGAAGACAGAGATGTGTGCATTGCTCTTGAAGAGCAGTTGATGGCCATGAAGAAGGAGAAAGACCAGCTTCTTGAAAAGTTGCATGAGATGGAGATTCAACTCCATGAGGCAAAAGAAACCCTTACGAAGTACATGCATGAACATAAGGTATGCAGTGTTAGTTTATCTTCTAATTCCTCTCAAGATGACTGTTTTGGTGGTTTTGAAAGTCACACAAGAGGAATAGGGTCCAAGTTATTGTTAAAGATGGGCTATGAAGGTAAAGGTTTGGGCAAGCATGTACAAGGCATTGTTGAGCCTATTGTTGTTGAAGAGAGACCTAAGTATTGTGGTTTTGGATATGAATGACAAGATGGAGCAAATTCCAAAGTCGAGGAGACAAGGGAAAAAGTTCCAAGGATAAATTTTGTTTCAAGTTCACCTCCTCAAGAAGGATTTAAAGGTGAACTTTCAAGAACTTTTGTTGAAAGTTCAATACCTCCAGCATGTAAGGCTTGTGTTCAAAATGAATGCAAATGTGTGAAACAAGAGAGTTGTGACAACGATGAGGACAAGAAAACTGTTGATGGTCTTCAAAGGAGAGCTTGTAACTCTTCAGATTCACCTCCTCAAAGAGGCGATAAAGGTGAATTCTCCAGGTATAATTCCGCTTATCATTCAGTTGCTTTTGATTATGTATGTAAAAATGGAAGAAATAATCCATGTACATATTGTGGTTTATATAACCATCATGTTTCAAAATGTTGGAAAAGATTAACCTCTTTCAGGAAACTTTATAAGCAAAGACGGCGTGAAAAGAGGATGCAAAAGATTTGCACTCATTGTCAGAAGTGGGGTCATTTCATTGACCAATGTTGGATGTTGCATCCAACCACTCATCCACAACATAAGAAGCAGATGGATAAAGAGTTTGGCAAGAATGGAAGAGGAGATTCCATCATCGATGTGAGTCAAGATGATTCACAAGAGGACGATTTCCAATAGAAAAAATCACCGTTGAGTTGCCTTGGTAAGAAATGGTTGGATTTCTTGAGCAAGTAAGGCTTGAATTTTTTTTTTGTAAATGCACTTTTCAGCGTTATGTGTGCATTTATGGGAAGCATGATAAGTTGCAGCAGTTTATCACAACTTGCATGATGCAAGTTGCATGTGAATGCAATTCATTTTGAAGGTATTCTTGTTTGTTGCACAATGTCGCCAGGAGGACGTAAAAGATGGATATGATGTTCACTTGTTGCAACCATTTATCTTTTTCATTTCAGCTCTTATGTACCCACATGTTTTGGGTTATGTACTTATGTTTGTACTATAAGGAGAGTTGAAGAGTCATGCACATGCATTTGTTTCTATGTATGTGTAAGTAGTAAAGTGGTGATAGTTCATCATGAGTGATTCATTATTGTAACATGATTGTGTATCATGTTTGTCGACTTGTCATTTTTGGAAGGTTGATGAGTCTCGAATGGTGTTGATGATTTTCTGATGACTATGTGTGTCGATCATGTTTTTCGACTTGTGTTTAATCGATGGTGTTTGTTGGATTGTAAGTCAATTTTGAGTACATCGAGTTGCAATAAAACGCCATGTGATTTGATGAAGTACAAGATGCGACAGTTTATTTGAAGAACAAAAGACTTTGTTGGCATCATTTTTCAGTCTTGTATGATTTGTTTTCAAGATTGATGGTTTTCTTGGCTTGTGACAAGATGTCGCAGGAAGTTTTTACAGCCATTGGAGAGATGATTATGTTGACATCAAAGAGTTCAAAAGAGGAACTTTATTATCAGTGGGAAGGTTGGCAGTCTTCCAAGCACAGAGAGAGCAGTGGGTCAGTAGCAGCCAGAGAGTAGTGGTTGAAGGACATAGCTAGTTGCAGTGCAAGGCATGTCAAAGTATTCAGGTGATTGTCGAAAATATTTTGATATAACTTGAAAGCAGACAGATAATCATAAGCTTTTGTGGGTCCAAAAGCCTATCAGTGGGAAGGTGTGATCAAAATCTGGACCAGGGGTCAAATTTTAGCTCAAACATCAATGTTCTCGGAATTGCCTCAAAATGAACATGAGCGTATCCCTCGTCATAATGAATCCAATGCAATTTGTTTCGTCTCAAATGGACGTCGGGAGCGAGAGATATTGCGATCTGTCTGAATCGTCAAACAGGTAAAAAAAAGGACGCTAACTAGGCAGTCTGTACAGTTCGTACGCATGCTGACGTGGCATGACCATACGCTGACATGGAGACTGTACAATGATGTGGCATGTGGTGATGTGGCAAGCATATGTTGGTTGACAATTGGTTGAATGACATCTCGACACGTGGCATTATGTGGTCAAATGATTGGGTGCCACGTGGCCCAATCATGGGCTGCCACGTGGCACCCCGAAATTGGATTTTTGGTTTGTTAATTAAAACTTTATGGAGGCCATGGGGTTCAACCCCCGGACCTCCCCACCGGCCAAGTTTTAAACCAAGTCCGCTGACCGTTACGCCATATGGTGGTGCTTGTTAAACATTCGACACATATTATATTTGTGTTGGTTCAATTGTTTGACCGGTGACAAAAAGGGTCGGGGCTTATCCCCAGCCCTCGACGCACACGACCACATGATAGGATCATAGGCACAGAGGTTTGAAACATATGTGTGGGATTTATGTTTATGTGTAAGCCCTCGGCCTACACCATATAACTGAGCAATGGAACCGGGAGCGCATAGATTTTATATGGTTACAACAGTTATGTGTGGGGTTATGTAAGCCCGCAGTTCTATTTACAACCCCATGTGCTCGGGAGTTAGTTTTTAAAATGGTTAATAACCAATTATATGCCCAACACTTGGCACATTTTCATTGGTTTAAAACTCATGGCCCTTTTTATATGAGAGCGCGGTCATATGGAGGATCCATGTGACCTTGGCCTAGGTGGTTAGGGGCTGGGCGCACCCTAACGGTCCTACAGTTTCGACCGGTTTTTGGTTATGCACAGGGATAGGTTTTAACATGCATTTTGGAGCGTGTTCTGGGTTAAAGCACACAGAGGTGCGTTTTGGCGAACCAGTTTCAGCAAGATTGAAGGAGGAAAATGGCAAGAGGCCTATCTTCTTCATCTTTTGGCTGATTGAGGTGTCATAAAAGCCCAGCTAGGGGTTTTTGGATGTCATGAATCCATTGGCACTGTTATCAAGGCCATTTGAAGACTTCTTCTACAATTTTTTCACCACTGAAGTCTCAGCAAGCTCTAGGGAGCTTGAAGCCCTCATTGATCGAGGACATGGTTTGGTGAGCCTATGTTTGTTTTATGTGATTGAATAATCATTTTTGGATAGTTAATATGCTCTAAACACATTGGGATAGGTTTCAGAGGCTTTTGAGGACTTTTACAGGTGTTTTTGTCAAAGAGAATCTCAGGGAAGCTTATTGCCACATGTAGAGGAGGTCATTCCCGGATGAGCCATGATCCATTTTCAGAGTTCTATTAGTCATTTTTGGGGTTTTTATGTGTTCTGATCTCAATGGTACAGTCTTCTTTTCCATTGGAGTTGAGAAGAATCTTGTAAAATAACTTTTGACAAATTAATCCCAGAGAGCCAAGTCCATTGATGGAGGCTCAAGGAGATGTAGCCCGGAGGGGGGTGAACTCCTTTATCATGTTGTGATTGTTGTGATTTTGATGGTTTATTTGTTGCAAGTTGTGTTGTTGTGTGTTTGTTTAAAGAACATATTTAACCATCTAAAATAACATATCCTCACACATAAGCATTTACAAGAAGATACATGAACTTAGCACATAATTTTATCTTGCATATTTTAGCACATGAAGCAAGGTCCTGTAAAGTTTATTTTAATGAAGTAGAGAGTGCTTGCATAGCATAACAAGTCAGAATTCTATTTTCAGATCAGGGAGGGAATTGTAACACCCTATTTCCCCCAGTCTGTAAAAATAACTATACTGGCCAAGTATTGTGGCAAACTCAAAAATGTAAATGTGTAATGTGAATAGACCTTGTGAAAAAGGTCGATGAATGTGAATAATATTATGAATATATATTGCAGGACTGCTAAGAGGGGAATATACTGAAAAAGAGACCATGATGGCTGGATAAATGTGGTGGAAGGCACCTGGAATGGTGGTGTTAACTTCCACCGAAAACCAATACCATATTTGGTCTTCACTGGCCCAGAGAACCAAGAGCGGCTCGCTGGCCCGAAATTAATTACTCGCAGGTTGGTAGGTGGATGGATCCTCACTTGTAATGAGGGATGGGGGTAAAACCACCCATCTGTGGGGTCCTGACACCTAACCACCATGAGGGAGATCATGATACATGCAACCTCACCGGAAAGGAAAAAGGTAGGAGGAGTGTGAGATCACGGGAAGACGCGAGGGAGGAAGAACTTTGGAAAAATATGCAGAGTGAGTGATAGCGGAGAAAAAGGAGAGTAACCTTTGTTCTCAGTCACTAGTAGATAGAGACACAATCTCGCAGTATCGTGGTCTTAGCTCAGGGGTGGCTAGTGGTAAATCCATTGGGATTCGCTGAGCCTACGGTTGGGTGGAAACGAGCACCCCTCTCAGTAGTTGCATCACCTCTGGTGTTTTTTATGATAAGTGTTTTGTCTCTGGCATCTTGAAATATATATATATATATATATATATATATATATATATATATGTATATATATATATTCTGATATTTATGCTCATAAGCTGTGAAATTGTGAATGATTTCAGTGAAATAATGTCTGTATGGTGTTTTGATCAGTACTGGTATTTGCATGTTTATAATGGAAGGACTACATATGGCTTATGTTTTCATAAATCACTATTTATATGCATACCGATCTAATTCAAACTTCATTTCTGGTTCTCGAGAGAGAGATACCCTTATCTACCTCAGATAGTACCCTGGGTAAACCTCCCCATAGAGATACCCTCCTTGAAAATCCCATCAAGAACCTGGAAAGAGGATGTGAAGGTGCAAGGCCTTAGTAACCCTGCACGAGGAGGAACGATCCTCTTGAAATCCCAAGATGGTTGTGTAGGGATAAGTATCCTTTGACAGGCGAGATCCTGTCGTAAGATCTGCAGTCATTCAGGGCCGTTAGATTGGAAGGAGAAGAGGGGGGCGTTAAATGCCTCAACCCCTTTCCTTTGTTTTCACGAGTAGCGTTAAAGGCATAGCTCAGGAGAGGTAGTGCAGTTATGCACAGGCTCCCTATAAAGAAAGTAGAGACCGAGACCCACTCAAGTCCTAGACTTGATGAAGGAGAGAAATAGATGTGCTAAAGACTCTTTTAAGAGTCAAACCCAGAGGAAAGAGCGCAAAGATCCCAAGTCCCTCATAGTTGATGAAGGTCAGGACAGATAGCACCTGGTCAGATGCATAGACCATGTAGGAATTCATAGAGGTCGAGGAAATCTTTCATGGCTTAAGAGTAGAGAAGCCCGGGAGGGATAGTTCCATTTTGTGCACAGAGCCATAGCTGCGAAGGTCGCAGAGGAGAAGGAAAGGCCGAAACCTTTGATACTTAAGAAATCTTCCAAGGAGAAAAAAGAGAAGTGCATGCTCAAGGAAGAGCTACAACTGTCGTTAGATTAGCTAGAGCGAAATAGATCTGGGTTGTCAAAAATGTACATCCAGAAATGCATAGAAGAGAGAAGAAACGGATGACAGAGACACTTCGAGATAGAAGTGGTGAACAACCGATAACCGTTGGATCTTGCAGAGTTGCAAGGCAGTTAGGGTTGGGTGCTTCAACCCACGAAGTTACGAGAAGCACGAAAAGGAAGTCAAACTATCACTGACTTTCGTGTTTCAGAGGTTCATGAGATAGGAGCACAAAGGCTCGACGCCCCAACTCGCGAGGTTGCAAGTTGCGAGAAGTGAGAAAAGGAAGTCAAACCATCGTTGACTTTCGTGTCTCAAAGGTTCACGAGATAGGAGCACGAAGGATCGATGCCCCAACTTGCGAGGTTGCGAGTTGTGAGAAGTGTGAAAAGGAAGTCAAACCATCATTAACTTTCGCATCTCGGAGGTTCATGATATAGGAGCACGAAGGCTCGATGCCCCAACTCGCGAGGTTCCAAGTTGCGAGAAGTGCGAAAAGGAAGTCAAACCATCACTGACTTTCCCTTCTCGGAGGTTTGCGAGATAGGAGCACGAAGGCTCGATGCCCCAGCTCACGAGGTTGCGAGTTGTGAGAAGTGAGAAATGGAAGTCAAACCATCATTGACTTTCACATCTCGGAGGTTCACGAGATAGGAGCACGAAGGCTCAATGCCTCAACTCGTGAGGTTGCGAGTTGCGAGAAGTGAGAAAAGGAAGTCAAACCATCATTGACTTTCGCGTCTCGGAGGTTCGTGAGATAGGAGCATGAAGGATCGATGCCCCAACTCGCGAGGTTGCGAGTTGTGACAAGTGTGAAAAGGAAGTCAAACCATCGTTGACTTTCGCATCTGGGAGGTTTGCAAGATAGGATCACGAAGGCGCGACGCCCCAACTCACAAGGTTGCGAGTCACGCAAAGAGATAAAGGATGCCATACTGGTTAGGACTAAGGCCATAACCGTCAATCAGATGAGGGTGGTTAAGGGATGGAAGGGTCTGTATCAGGTCCCATAGGGACTCAGGGAATTCTATTCTTCAAGAAAAATAAGAGAAGGGGCAAAATTTTTTATTATGCCGTAGTGGGTGTGTTATAGTATATCCTTAAACATACAGAAAGTTATGCTCACACAAGCAATAAAACCCATCAAATAAAACATAAATGAAAATGTAGCATGGAATTCAACACCTAACCAGTACTTATCTTGGTAAGAATGTCACTAACTGCATGCAAACCATCCATGAACCTCCCAGCCTTAAACTACATTGTTCGTCACTCTCAACAGTGAGTCACCCCCAAGTTGGGACTAGACTCCAACTGGGAAAGGGATTCCTAACTCGCATAAAGTTTCACGGTCAACCAGAAAGCCTCCCTCTCATGTGTTCACTCAACCACATCTTACAACCTCTCCTTCCCCACATGCCTATCCCACCCAAGGAAGTGTGCCCCTTCTCTTCTCAGCAGTCCTTCGGCTACCCCACTTCCCTTCCAGGGCTTCAACAACAGGTTGGACTGGAAGTCTCAGAGTGTTGCAGCCATAGTTTATCACCTTCAGTAAATAGATCCTCATCAATTCCCTCACTTAGAGAATTGCTCATGGGCCTGACAACCCACCTCTTCAATCCCACTCCCAGGCTGACAGGTACACCAACATGAATGGATATCAATCTGTTCTAGGTATGGTGGTAGGAAGATATGAGGTAGCTCAAGGACTAACAGAATGTATCATTGATACTGGTTCTCTGGTCGAAGGAAAAAAAATGGTAAGATTCTCCTCCTCACAATGGTTGATCCCCCCCCAAAGGAACTAAGTCTCAACAATAAGTATGCATGTCTTCAACTTGACACTTGTCATGTTAGAAGCTACTATGATACACTTGTCCCCTACTTTAGGACTTAGGATAAATTAAGTATCCGTACTTTATGTTTTTAAGAAATATTAATATAATATTTCTTTTGGGCTTTAAGCTCTCTAGGTTAGCCCTATTTTTAACTTTAGGCCCTCCCTTTCCCTATTTGGTGGAATCTAATCCCCCTTCTCTTTTATCATGGTCGTTCTTCACGCAACGATGTATTTTTATATTAATCATGAGATATATACAAAATAGGCGCTCTAGCCTTTAACATCTAGGTGCGCTAGTCTAATTCCAAGACATAAGCATTCCAGCTTATAATACTAGCTCACTAGCCTACAATGCATATTAAATACACAAAGGTTCGTTGACCTTAATATTTCGTGCACAATAGTTACTGCGCGCGGTATCCACTGAACTCAAGGTTGCACACTCTTTATTTATTGTGTGTTGTATCCTATGTCTTTAAGGTTGCGCGCACCTTAGTTACTGCACACAGTATTCAGAAATGTGCATATTACATCCCTTTACTGTGTAGTATATGGGCACACCATGCCATGAAAGGTGTATTACAAAAATGATGTCTAAACAACTCACTAGCTTAAATATACTTGGATTATATTTACATTTGGGTTCACTCGAGGGATATTACAATCCCCTCCTCTTATTTATGCACTATCTTCAGTGCATCATGTACCCATATACAACAAAATTCTCAAA
Source organism: Picea engelmannii (assembly GCA_009831015.1). Classification (NCBI taxonomy): domain Eukaryota; kingdom Viridiplantae; phylum Streptophyta; class Pinopsida; order Pinales; family Pinaceae; genus Picea; species Picea engelmannii. The sequence continues at coordinate 661,647 of ML778861.1, read as the reverse complement.
ATTCTTAAAAAAGATGTGGGTATTCTTCCCTCATTTCATCCTCATGCTCCCAAGTAGCGTCTTCAGGTCCGTACCAGGTCCATTGGACCTTTACAAGCCCTATGGCTCGATTCCAGAGCTGTTTGATTTTTCGATCAAGGATGCACACTAGATGCACTTGGAAAGTGCCTTCTTGCTCCACTTGAATAACATTCCAATCAATAACATGATTAGCATCATGTATGTATTTATTTAGAAATGATACATGGAATACATTATGAATAGACATAGATGCAAGCAATGCAATCATATAAGCAACGAGACCAATCCTCTCTAGGATTTCAAATGGTCCACAAAATCTGGCTGCCAACTTGGCATAACTTCCCAGCTTTGGGGAACTCCTGTTAGCTTTTACTTTCAAGAAAACATGATCACCCACTTTGAATTCTCTGTGGATTCTATTTTTATCAGCATAACTTTTCTGTCTATCTTGGGCAGTTTGCAAATTCTTCTTAATTTTTAAGATCTCGTCCTCCATCTCCTTGAGAAAATCTGGCCCGACTACTATTCTATCAGCTGGATTATCCCAACTTACTAGAGTATTGCACCTTTTTCCATAAAGTGCTTCAAATGGGCTCATTTTCAATGATGCCTGATACCCATTGTTATAAGCAAATTCTACTAAATGTAGGTAGTCTTCCCATTTTGATGGTTTATCCATCACATACATTCTCAACATATCTTCTATCACTCTATTCACCCTCTCTATCTTTCCATCAGTCTCAGGATGGTAAGATGTAGTAAAGTTCAGATTCATTCTGAATCCTTTGAACAATCCTTTCCAGAAATTCGAGGTGAATTTCAACTCTCTGTCAGACACAATCAATTTAGGAATTTTGTGCAATCGTGCCACTTCCTTCATGAAAATATCAACAACATATTCTTCTTTGTGAGTAGTTGTTAGTGGAATAAAATGGGCATCTTTTGTAAGAGTTTCCACCACTACCATAATCAAATCATGTAGCTTGCCTGTTCTGCAAAATCCCATAATAAAATCCATTGTCACCACTTCCCACTTCCATTCAGAAATGGGCAAAGGTTGCAACAATCCTGTTGGGTGCCTATGCTCTGTTTTAACTTTCTGGCATTCCATACACCTAGCGATGTATTCTGCAATTTCTCTCTTCATACCTGGCCAAAAGTATTGGCTCTTGACTGCTGCTATGGTTTTCTGATATCCAGGGTTCCCTACATAAGGAGCATTATGCATCTCATGCAAAATTATACGTTTCAAGTCCTAGACATTTGGTACAAAAATTTTGTAATTGTGCAACAGTATTCCATCTACTCCCAACTTATAAATATCCATCTTCTGTGGTGTCTTACCTTGTTGTAGTTTTTCTATTAATTCTTTGTATTGCAGGTCTGTATTTGTAGCCTCTAGAATTTTTATCTTAACATCACTCTAATACATGTTGATGGTTGTAGCATGAAGCTCATGCACCCTCTTGCTGAGTGCATCCACCACTTTATTTTCTTTCCCTTTGATATGATTTATATCAAAGTCATATTCGCTTAGAAATTCTAACCATCTGCTTTGTCTAGCATTTAGATTTGGCTGATCAAATAAATATTTCAAACCATTGTGGTCAGTTCTTAAATCAAACCTTTTTCCCATGAGGTAGTGTCTCCATTTCCTCAGGGCATGCACTATGGCTGCCAACTCCAAATCATGAGTGGCATAGTTTCTTTTATGCTCCTTCAACTTCCTTGATTCATAACATATCACAAATCCATTTTGGCTAAGCACTCCACCAAGTACTTCATTACATGCATCTATGCATACAATGAAATCTTCATTTCAGTCCGCAATCCTTAGTATTGGAGCACTTGTCAATAATTGTTTCAAATGTTGGAAACTCCTTTCATAGTGCGACGTCCATTGAAACTTCATACCTTTTCTTTGCAAGGAAGTGATTGGGTGTGCTATCTTTGAGAATCCTCCAATTAATCTCCTGTAGTAGCTTGCAAGGCCCATGAATGATCTGACCTCTGTCACATTCTTTGGTGTTGACCATTCTCTAATGGATTCAATATTCTTGGGGTCCACTGGTATCCCATCTTTTGAGATGATATTCCCCAAATAATGAATTTGTTTCTTAAAAAATGAGCACTTTCTCAATTTGGCATACAACTAATGCTCCCTTAATACTTTCAACACCATCCTCAAATGATGTTCATGCTCTTCTTCTGTCTTAGAGTATATAAGAATGTCATCCATAAAGACAATGACAAACTTCTCTAAATATTCTCGGAAAACACCATTCATTAAGCACATGAATACAGATGGTGCATTTGACAACCCAAATGGCACCACTGTGAACTCATAATGACCATACATTGTCCTGAAGGTGGTCTTGTTGATATCCTCCTCCTTAATTCTTACCTTATGGTATCCCAATCTGAGATCTATCTTTGAAAATCTCTTTGCATCCTTCAATTGAAGAAAAATATCATCAATCCTTGGCAGAGGATATTTGTTCTTTACAGTCACTTTATTCAACTGTCTAAAATCAATGCAAAATCTTAATGTTCCATCTTTATTTTTCACAAACAAGATTGGGGCACCCCAAGGTGATACACTTGGGCGTATATAACCCTTCTTTATAATTTCTTCAAGATGCATTTTCAAGTCCTTCAATTATGGTGTACTCATTTTGTAAGGAGTCTTTGACACGGGAGTTGCTCCTGGTGTCATATTTATAGAAAAATCGAGGTCTCTCCTTGGGGGTAGTCCTGGTACTTCCTTGAATACATCTTCAAACTCTTTTAGGACTGCATAATTCTCCAACTTTTGCACCTTGTCTTCAGGTGTCTCCTCCATATGAGATGCAAATATTTGACATCCTCTTCTATAACATTTCTTCAACTGCAATGCTGAAATTTCTCTAACAGTTACTGCCCTGGGAATTCCCTGCACTTTCCTTTGGTTCCCTTCTTCATCCAAGAAAGTGAATGTTTTTTTATGACAATCCAATAGAGAATGATGTGGGTCCAACCAATCCATCCTAATTACACAATCATAGGAACCTAAGGGTAAGATATTCAAATCTGCCTTGGTGTTCAGTCCGTTCATGCCCATAAGACATGACTTAACCATTAACCTTTCTTTTGGTTCCTGTAGCCAACTATACCAACCAAGATTTTCCATGTCTGCTTCTTGGAAATTGAAAGCTTTATACCATCTTAGGATCTATATAACTGACTAGCTCTTGAATCAATTAAAATAGAAATGGTTTGGTTGTTAATCATACCTTCCACTTCAATCATGTGTGACTGATATTTTGCTTGCTTGTTATCCAAGGCTGCATAGATCCTTGGCACATTTATGCCCATGTCCTAAACTATTTCATCTTGATGTACATTATAAACAGTCCTTCCTTTTTCACCTATGTGAGGACAATCTCTAAATCTATGATCTCCTTTACAACCCCAACATTGAATACATGGTTGCCTTGGCTTTTGTCCTTCTGCCTCTACCGTTTTGGGCTCTTTAGAAGTTGGTTGTCCCTGTGGACTATTTCTGAAGAATGATGGTTTAAATCCTTTCTTCCTCTGATCTACCTTGAACTTATTTTTGTCTTCCCAAGATTTTGGGAAAGTTGGCCTTGTTTTCTACTAATCATATAGACATTTAGCTCACCTTACGGTCTCTTGCAATGTCTTGGGATCATCATATTGTATTTTTTCATTGATGAATGTTGGAAATCCACTCAAATACCTTTGAATTTTAACTGTCTCATCCTTGATGAAGGAGACATACTTCAATAGTTCTAGGAATCTTCTTTCGTATTCATCTATGGTCATACTTCCAAGTTTGAGTTCAAAGAACTCTTTCATTTTCTTGTCATAATACCTCTTAGTCGAGTATTTCTTCTCAAAATACTTCTTGTAGTGCTCTTCTCTTTAATGTGTTGTACCTGCACAAGTTGATCCCACCACATGGATGCCTTTCCTTTCAGTTGATAGATGGAAATTATACTCTCTGCATGGGAAGAATAATGGTGTAATTGAAAATACCTCCTCATGCCCAGCAATCATGTTTCTGCATCTTCATCCTTCTTGTGCTCACCATCAAATGTAGGAGGTTTGATTTTGTTCATTTCTCCTCATAGCTCATCCTCCCTAGACCTATTATGTTGTCTTATAGGGGATGGATTTGTGCTTCTACCTGCTCTTTTCTTAGAATTATTTCGAGAGTGATGGTGGTGTCTACTAACATTTCCTGATCTCTTTTTCTCATCCAAAGGTTTGTGACTTCCAGATTTGCTTGAGTCACTTTCTTTTTCCAATTTCTTTTCTATTCTATTCAGATTTTGCAATAACTTCATGTTGAAGTCATCCTATTTCTCTTTGGATCTCATAAGCCTTTCTTTATCATCTTTATGGCTTTGGATATCCTTTTGCAAATTTTTGATAGTCTCTACCATATTCGGGTTTTCATCCCTTTCCTCTCCATGTCCATTGGAGTTTGTTCCTTTAATGTCCAAATGAGCATTCATCCCTCTACTCTCATCTCGTTGACTATAGTTTCCTCGTGTCTCTTCCATTCCTATAGACTCAGTACTTGATCTGATCTGATCTAGTTATTGTTAGTTCTACAAAATGTGCAGCCATTAAAAATTATTAGTTTAACTAAATCAACAATCCACGAGAAATATGAACTATTTCAGCTCAGTAATTATATCAGAATTATCTTTTCTGATTTCTTGGTGTTGCCACCATGAAAATTCTTAGACACAACCCAAGTTTTGAGAACTTAGCAAGCACTATATCATCGTGCAAAGATACATTGGTTGCAAGGTGGTTTGTCAAAACCACTTCTGCATAAGTTCTGATGTCACGTGCTTCAATATGTAAAATCCACCATTCATGGGACGGGTGACGGTTAGTCATATCACTCTGTCTCATTCGCTTGTACATCACATCCATTTGAGTTAGGTGAATGCTTCCATGTAACAAACTCAAAAAGTTTAATCATTTGAATTGGATTAGCTGAGCATGGCAACCCATTGCACTTGTGTGCAAGTCTGTCAGGGATTCATGATTGAGGTTCTATAATTACCAACTCTTAGGTATGGAAGCATCATCTTATCCATCAAAAATAAGTCTCCAAACTAGTTCAAACTTCTGATCTCTCTAAATGTATTTCGGTGTCCACAAAACTGAGGTATATGGACCAAGTTAAATCCAATGAGACTAGTTATTCAGGCAACATGCTAAATTTTCTTGCGAGTACGAAGGAAAAGGTAGTCGCACAGATACTGGTAACTAAATTTCACACAGTACCTGTTACTGATTCGAGATTGGAAATCAGGATGAATCCAATCATGAGGGATCTGGTTATCAACAGACCAACTACTAAGAAGAAACAAAGAAAGTGACAAAAGAAATAATCGTCACTGAAGCGACTAAGAGTGTTGGAGAGAATCAACCGGTCTGGTTAGATTCTTTAAAGGAGGAGATAGCTAAGATGAAATGAGCCCTCAATACAATTGAGTATATTTCAACGATTTTTGGACAGATGATAGCAGAGGTAAGGAACCTCCAGAGATGATAGACCTGTTCTTGTATGGTCTCTTTGAATAGGGCCACTTCTATTTTGAATCATCCCCTTTTTTAATTTTGGATTTTGAATGAATATATAAGCGCAAAAGCGGATTTTGTACTTCTTAAGACAATATTCCACTGATGATGTTATGAATCTTGTTTCCTTTAATATTATGTGTCTTCTTGTAACTTGTATTTCACTTTCAACTGTTTGAATAAAACCTAGAATTCATCTCATTTGCTTGACTCATTTTAAATAATACTTCAATGCAGTTGTGTATTCCTCTTTCTTTGAATACTATATAAATTTTTCTAATTAAACTCAGGCTCGTCATCTTAAATAGCTTTTCATATGATTTTGTGCACATAAAAATTCAACCTGTGTACCTTTATTTATCGTGCAAATGAATTTATAAGGTAAATCATGTTTCCATGCACCTGTATCTGCTATACATTTCCTCTTCGTTGCGTCAATAACTTGCGCACACTACTTCTGTGTTGCATGCCAATATCCTATGCGCACTGTTTCTGTATCGCACTTGGATATTCCACATGCATTTTTCTCTATGCATTGCACCATGCTAAAGTTCAATATTCCTTACCACATACAATAATCTGTATTCCCCACCATATACTACGTCGCTACCGCGCAAAACTACCTACGTGCACCCTTGCCTCCACTATAGCAATACAACACATACTCCTATTGTGTGTGCACCAACCAACTTAACTGTGCCTCACAATACTACACACACCACATGCACCTTTACTATGTGTATGCACTCTGTGTAATGCTAAATTTAGCACGTGCTTCTCTACATATTATTCTTCCACGCGGTGGATCAATTTTCCATAAATGAAATATATTGTATACGATACTGTAATCGATACCATACTGTAATCTCATCTCCATTCATCAGTTTTGGCCCATTCAGGCTCAGTGTCGAAAACTAAGGCTCTGATACCATATTGTAACACACCCCGTCCACCCACTGACCGGGGAATGTCAGTTACTCAGACACTTAGCTTAGTTCTGACAACATAATGTAACACCTAGTATTCAACTGAGGTATGTCACATAACTTTTTTTTTCTCTCTCTAAATATGTATATACACACACAAGCATACATACATACTGAATTGCATGCAATTAAACATATACATACAATACTCTAGCAGAAGCTTCACATATAAAATATAAACAAGCAGTTGTGTTCTGTAAATATATAATTTTCAGATTGATTTAACAATGAACACAGACATGCAGCGTATACAGGGTATATCCTTAAACGTACGAACAATTATGCTCATACAAGAAATAAAACCCATAAAATAACACATAAATGACAATGCAGCATGGAATTCAACACATAATCGGTACTTATCTTGGTAAGAATGTCACTAGCTGCGTGTAGACCATCCATGAACCTCCCGCCTTAGAATACATTGTTTGTCACTCTCAACAGTGAGTCACCCCCGAGATGGGACTAGAATCCACCCGAGAAAGGGATTCCTAACTCAGCTAAAGGTTCACGGTCAATCGAAAAGACTCCCTCTCAGGTGTTCACTCAACCAAAGCCTATAGCCTCTCCTTCCCCACATGCCTATCCCACCCAAGGAAGTGTGCCCCTTCTCTTCTCAATAGTCCTTTGGTTGCCCCACTTCCCTTCCAGGCCGGACCGGAAGTCTCAGAGCATTGTAGCCATAGTTTATCACCTTCAGGAAATTGATCCTCAATAATTCCCTCACTCAGAGAATTGCTCACAGGCCTGACAACCCACAGCTTCAATATTTCTCCCAAACTAATAGGTACACCAACAGGAATGGATATCAATATTGTCTAGGTACGGTGGTAGGAGGATACAAGGTAGCTCAAGGAATGACAGAATGTATCATGGATACTGGTTCTTTGGTCGAAGGAAAAAAATGGTAAGATTCTCCTCCTCACAATGGTCGATCCCCCCCCAAAGGAACTAAGTCTTGGCAATAAGTATGCATGTCTCCAACTTGACACTTGTCATGTTGGAAGCTACTCTGATACACTTGTCCCCTACTTTAGGACTTAGGATAAATTAATTATCCGTACTTTATGTTTTTAAGAAATATTAATATAATATTTCTTTTCGGATTTAAGCTCTCTAGCTTAGCCCTGTTCTTAACTTTAGGCCCTCCTTTTCCCTATTTGGTGGAATCTTTTATCGTGGTCAGTCTGCGCATAGCGATGTATTTTTATATTAACCATGAGATATATACAAAATAGGCTCTCTAGCCTTTAACATCTAAGTATACTGGCCTAATTCCAAGACATAAGCATTTCGGCTTATAATACTGGCTCACTAGCCTATAATGCATATTATATACACAAAGGTTCGCTGACCTTAATATTGCACACACTTTAGTTACTGCGCGTGGTATCCGCTGACCTCAAGGTTGCACACTCTTTAGTTACTGCATGTTGTATCCTCTGTCTTTAAGGTTGCGTGCACCTTAGTTACTGCGCATGGTATTCAGAAATGTGCACATTACATCCCTTTACTGCGCAGTATATGCGCGCACCATGCCATGAAAGGTTTATTACAAAAATGATGTCTAAAAAACTCACTAGCTTAAATATACTTGGATTATATTTACATTTTGGTTCATCCGAGGGATATTACACTAGCCAAACCTTCGATTACGCTAATCTTAGTACAAGTTCTCCCTCCTGAGGTGACACCTTCCAAGAACCAGTTAGTCTTACAAGAAACCATGGAATAAAATGTTGTTACTTCGTCTGGGATTCCTCATACTCTCATTTTGGGTACTACCATAGGGGGTATCTTTCCTCCTATCCCACCTTTTCCAGTCCGTACCACAGTTTTCTCCACTCCCTCTACCTCGGTTAACATTCTGATACTGTCATCGATGACGACCACTGCTCCATTTACACAGAGTACGATGGGCCCTCCATTCTCATATGCAATGCTCAACTTCGATTCGAACTCAGTCCTTACTTAATGCACCTTACAGACCATGGGTCTATGGGAAGGGAGCTCAAATGCTCCCATGTAAGGGTCTATCAGGGGCACTTCAGTACCCTTTAATGTTATCCCTTACTGTGGGGGTCATATACCTCCTCCATACCCCTCACTCGATGGTGCTTTACAACAACCAATCGGGCCGAACGCTAATTACAGCTTGTTTGGAGAAGGCAGTTTAGGACCTTCGTCTTACACTACGCTGGTGGGATCTATTCCATTCTCTTTGTTTGACACATTTTGGAAAAACTCATTTTCTTCAACTGTTTCTTGGTTGGGGGAAACCCCTATTTTGGGAAACAGAACCCTGTGCAGGGTACTATTCCTACACAGGGAGCGAGTACAAGAGTTTTCTCCTCTCAGGGGATTTGGAATCCTTGCTAGGGATCAGTTCCCTTGCAAGGGATATTGATCGGGGCCAACCTATTTCATGATGAATGGAACCCTGGGAAAGGTTCAGTACCTATGCCCTTCAAATTGGCTGGGTTTATCCCCTTCCAAAATCCTTGGAACACAACACAGGGATAAATCCCATCCCAAGCCATGTCGTTGAATTACGGGATTCATCTGATGATATCCCAACAAATACAGTTTCTGTAGACTGGTCAAGGCCATGGTTTCTACTAGAACCCTGGCTAGTATTTCAACATTTCCTAGAAACCTGGTGCTAGTCAAACTCCAAGACTCCTTTTTCTTGTACATAGTACTCAACCTAAAATACCGTTTTTGGAAACGTTACATCTTCTAGACTTGTCGAGGTTACTCAATGACCCAATTTTTCATGATCCACATTGTCCCCCCATGCCGACTAAGTTTCCCTTAGATATTCCAAAATTTGAAGGCAATCATGGCGAAGATCCAGGTGATCACATGAAAACCTTTCACTTATGGTGCTCCTCAAACTCACTGCGAGATGAATTTTTCCAGTTGTGCCTATTTCAACACACTCTTATCGGGGGTGTCATGAAATGGTATATTGAGCTCGAACACTTGAGGTATTCTTACTTCAATGACTTGGTGATGGTCTTTGTGAACCATTTCTAGTTACCCGTGAGATACAATGTTGGCACCGAATTTTTGGACAAATTTGAGAAAACAAAGGCCAACCATATCTCTGATCATATCTGAGAATGGCGTCATTGGAAGAGCCTTATTAAGGTCCAGGTCCCACCGAATTTATTGTTGGAGTGGTTCCTGAAGTCTTTAGTGCCTTTCATATCCAAGGACATAGAAACTTCTGGAGTGTTTTTAGAGGAGGAGGTGATAATGAGAGCGCAACATCTTGAACTGATCTACTCTCAGTTACACATTCTCTATGAGATTTTTCCATATTCACTACGATCCATCCTCAACAAGGAAAATAAAAATTTTGGACCCCATGCCAATGGTATTGTGGGCTCAACACAACGCAATTCCACTAATATGTTGTCAAATCAATTGCAACAATTTTTGATACAACATAATGCGGCTAGCTAGACCTCAGGTTCAGTTGTTCCCCCTACCCAAACATCATATGTACACAGTGTGCAATCGAAAAACCCGAAGGCCAACCAACATCCTGAAGGAAAGAAGAAACAACAGAACAAGAAGGGTAAAGGGGACAAAAAGGCTTCTAACAATGTTGGTGGGGGGAAAACAAAGAAGAGGAAGTCGAAGTATATGTGTAACCTTTGCACGGAAGACCACCCGACTCATCTGTGCCCTCAACTTGTGGAAGCTCAGAACCTATTGGCGCAGCAACAACCTATTGTGTTGATGAACCCATTTCCACATGGGCAAAACATGCCTCAAGATTCAAAATCCTCGAGCACAGAAGGGGGCATTCAGGGACCTCTCGCGTCTACCAATAATAACCCGACTGTGAATGTTTACATGATTAAAGTCGAGACTAATATAGCCACCAGGGCCCGAGATTATGAAATGTCAGAATCTGTTGAAAAGAGAAAAGAAGCCACAAACCCACTGATTCCTCTCCATATTGAGAAGACAGAAAATGAAACAATGACACACATCCCGAAAGGTTTGTTCAAGAAAGATTCTCATAATCCAAACAAAAGGGATACCCAGAACTACTCTGTTGTTGAATATTTGGAACAAACCCCTTGTGCAATGTCTGCTTTGGAAGTCCTCCAAAGTTTCCCTTCACATAGAAATGATATGTTATCCACTTTGGGATCAATAAAGACTTGTAACCAGGGAGCGATCGTTCTTGATCCAACTGAATTGAAACCCCATCTCCCCTACCATGTTGTGTTTTAGATAGTAGTGAATTACACCACAAAATTGTTTACTCGGAAAATTTTCCGTATGGTGGTTGAAAAGGGTGCCTCAACTTGTGTGATGTCATTGGTGTGTTGGAAGGCCATTGGCCAACATGGTTTGTATCTGTCGCCTACATTTCTTACAAAATTTGACATTCATTTGTTCATACCACATGGAATCATTCCTTCTTTCCCCATGCATATAGGAGAAAGGTCGTGTGTGTCGAAGTTGAAGTGGTCGATGCACCTCTCGACTACAACCTTTTGTGAGGGAGAAGTTGGACTAATGCAATGCATGTAGTGGTTGCTACAATTTTTCTTCTCTTATTATTTCCGCACAAGGGTTGCATCGTGACCATTGAACAATTGTCTTTCTCCCATCCCGTCCCTTCATCTGGGGCATCCACGGTCCTAACAATTAATAATCCTCGGCCCAACACAATCAACTTATGGGTTGGTTTGTGTCCATCATTAATGGGTAATTTTGATTACCTGCCACCTTCTGGTGATGTCAAGCTTATATCGGTTGTCCCCGACCAACCTAGGGCTGACATATTTCAAGTGTTGTCATTTTGAACTACTTACTTTCACGATCCGTGGACTCTTCTGTCCCCATTGTCTTTAATGGAAGGGATAAGGCATCTTGGCATGCCCATGCCTTTGTCCGCTGTTGAATTTTCATACAACATTGTCCATAAATATTTGACCGACCTTGATCCAACTCCCACACATGATTTAGATCCAGTTCTCAAGCCTATTTGAGCTTAAGGTTCTCTTGCCACTACATATCCTTTAGACCTAGTCTTTCCCTCTAACGAGGAGATTGTTGAGGCATTCACTGGTCCAGACAGACCCTGGGATGATCATCATCATAGATCTTACTTCCTTCCGGAGTTAAGGAGAATAGAGGAAGGAGAATACGTTTTGACCATGAATGGAGATAGGTATTGTCCTATTAATCCTCTATATACACATGTAGTTTATGTCGAGGTTAATATGGTGAGTATCTCTGAAATGATTGTTATAGCAATATTTACCTCACCCTATGCAATATTGCATAGAAGGACTTTTTCCATTTCCCTATGTAGACTTATCATCCCTGTTTGTAAAATCCAAAGGTAAAAATACACATTTTTCCACATGTACACATATTTCCTACTATGTAGCATGTGTATACACAGGTTGCACCACTACATCCCGCGTACATCGGGATTTGTTCCAAAAAATGAAAATTAATGTCCAGTTTCCATGTCAAGATAGAAGATCTATGATCCTTGGCCTTCCATATACTAGAAATGTTTCGAATCGACCCTTTATTTCCATTTGAAGGCTATAAATGGGTCGATTCCAAGCTATGGAAAAGAGGAGAAAGAATTAAAATTTGAGAGAAAAGTTACTCTGGAGAAAGAATTTACTTCATATTGAGTCTGCATCCCTTTATCCTTTAAGTCTGAACACAGTGTTCAGCCCCCAAGCTCTTCCCTTATTGATTGAGAACCTCACTGCTTCTCTATTATGATCTTTCCTTTGGTGGAGGATTGAAGTGGTGGAGGCCCAGCTGGAAGGAACTTAGTTTCTCGATTCCAAATCATGTCGACATAGAAGTCTATAACATTTTCACTTATTTTGATCATATATTAATAGAAATACTCTTTTCCCGTCCAATTGATATCTTGCAAATATTTGAATTGTTATTCCATGGGCGTATTTGTCATTTTTATTAATGGATTATGATATTTAATGTGCTAACATCATTTATGATCACCATATGCTTTCTTTTATTGGTTGTTGAGGACTAGTTGCAGGTACATTGCTTTGGGTCAAGTGCTCAACGGTGGACTTCATCGAACGTCTAGACGAGGTAGGCATTTAATCTTGTCTTGATATCATATTTGTTTACATATCATAATTGAGAATAGAGTTGATTTCTGTAGTCATTTTCGTCTTTTGTGGTTTACCCTATCCATAGAGAGATTTTCCTCGTAATAGAATTAGTGACCATACCGGGGATTGAATCTTCTTTCTAGGGTTTGGAGTACTTTTCTCCTTAGATTTCTCTCATTCCTATTGTGTTTCTTATTGTATCATTGCTTGATAGCCTCTGTTCACTGTAGTTCTGAGTTTTTCATCCTTCTCCCTTGCCTAGCCTTGTTTTTAAAACATATACGTGGTTTTCGGCTAGACAATCATGTATATACGTAGATTGTCTCTCTGCAAGCTACGTACATATGCTCTGTTTCCTTGAATAGTCGTGTACATCGAACTTCCCTACTTGTTTGTTGGGTCTGGTGGTTATTGGGTTGGATTTGATGTTTGTTGAGTCTTCTTGGGTCTTTGTAGTGCCTGTTAAGTGCTTGTAGGATGAAAGGAAACCTGTCTGGGGTTGAATTTTTGGGCATAGTCTAACTCATCACCTTTTCATTTTGATTGTCCTTGTACATTAGGTTCACTATCTTATTTCTTGGTATCCTACTTGAGTTGTTTGTTTCTATACATAGTAGATTTTCATATATCAAGTTGTTTTTCATTCCACACATTTTCATTTTTCTTATATTGAAAATACAAAAATACTAGGCATTTTGCATTACTTGGCATTTTGGTCTTTTGAGTCCTTGTCATTAGCTTAGTAAATGTAATGAAAGATTGCATTTTTACTTCAGAAATGAAGAGTTCAAATTGAAAATTTCATTTGTTTTGAGAAGCATATCATTCATTGAAAATTGAAGTTAGGACTTTGCATTATATTCATATTTAATTTTCTTGCTGAGTCATAACATCATGAGTTTCACTACCATAAATTTTTGAGTAATCACGACCCCTAAAATTAATGCTATAATTTAAAATTGATTAGTCACGATTTTATTTTCTAGGGTGCGCAAACTAGCTTAGGATTTAGTGCCTTGGAATAGGATTTTGTGAGTGAACTTCTCCAAGGAAATTAAATCAACATATGTGTCTGACAAAGGGAGTGGATAAATCCATGGTATAATTGGTAATATCAGGAGACTCCTCTCACAAGGTCATGTGAGGTTGGTTGAAGGGATATCCCCCTGATACCTTCTTAGCGTCAGAGATATTAATGGGGATCTATTCGTATCTAGGGATCTTGCTAGTTCCTTTACCTTTGTGAGAGGTGGTACTTTCAGGATTTCAGGATTTTCTACCCTTCCCATACGGTGGACCTGACTTATGAATGCTCTCTTGTGCATCAGTTATGCATTGGTTTATTAGTTTCTTGAATTAGGTGCCACATAGGTTACTTGCAGGGGTTATTCTGCAGGTACCCTGGGTCAGATAAGGGTCGGAAAACACACATCCTTTATGGAGGATTACCTCTCCATGGGGATATGGCCGACTATTTTTTAATCCCATGAGGGCCCTTATAACTGATTATGTTACCTCCGATATTTAGCAGGGAGTCTCAAGCCCCTCTTGGGTGAGATATACCTTCTTTAGGGAGGGAGGCCACTTTTAGCCACTTTACCCTGTTTGTGTGCATATTGGTCATTTGACTTTTGGTGTGCTCTTTGATTACTAGTTGGGCTTAGGATTTATTTTTTGTCTTTAGAGTCTTAATTCATCATGGAGTTAGACCAGCGTCCCCTTCGGTCCCATTGCTTGTTACAGTTACCACTGGATTTAGATTATTTGCCTTCTAAAAGGCATAGAGTTGTTAGATGTGGTACACACACTTCCACTGTTCATACTTGTGATTCTATGAGGATGAGTATTGAACCTAGTCTTCAGAACACTGGGAGCCCTTCGAATCCCATACCCACTATAGTTAATGGAACCCCTTTGACTACTACAAACACAATGGTTTTAGTGCCCAAGGCACCTATCATTACTATGGATCGACCTATAGTGAATTCTCAATCTCTTGCCTTGAACCCTTTTGGGTCTCTTGGTCACGCACCGGGCTATAATGTTCAGTCCATCCCTATGGTCTCTAGTCCTTTTTACTATGGTATGTCAAACTTTGCTTCATAGTTTTCGAACTCTATCCTAGCTTCTAGCCCTAATGCTAACATTGGGCTTGGGGGCACTACACCTCCTTATACTCCATTTTCATTTGGTGGTTCAAAAATCCCTCAAACAATTCATAATCTGGGAGGCATCCCTACTTTTAACCCCAAGTCTAATCCTCTTGCTTCTAGGTGGAAAAACCAACCTAACAAACAAGCTTTTTCTCAAGTTCTGTCCTATACCCCTACCTCCTCGATGTCAATTCCAAACAACACATTTTGCGTGATGAATCCACCTCTATCCTCTGAATCCACACTTGGAGGAGGTCATTTTCACACTTTGGGCAACCCCCAACCTAGATCCAATCTGGTTGGGGGGAATTTTTATAACCCCCATCATAAAATTCTTAATGGAATGATGCCCAACCAAAATTTTATGAATCATCTTGGAGGAGGGTCTTACAATCCCGGATAGGGCCATGGTGCTTACTAGAACCTTGGATGGGCTGTAGTTCCTCAAACACAATCTTTCTCGTGAGCTTGGGGCCAGATTTCACAAGCCCATCTCCCTTTTCTAGCCACACTTAATTTGCCATAATTTTCTAAGTTGATGAATGACCCCGTGAGTCATGATCCTCCATGGCCCCCTGTCCCCACCAATCTTCCTTTGGAAATTCCAAAATTTCAAGGTAAGAATGGTGAGGATCCTGGTGATCACGTTACTACCTTTCACCTATGGTGCTCCTACAATTCCCTTAATGATGATTCTATTCGGTTAAGATTATTTCAACGCACCCTCATTGGAGTCGTTGTGAAATGGTATATCAAGCTACCTAGGGGGGCATATGGGAACTTTAGTCATATGGTGTTGGTCTTCTTTAACCACTTCCAATTTTCGGTTCATTACGATGTCAGCCTAGAACGTCTATCGACTTTATGCCAGGACACTACCACTCATATCTCATATCATATTCAAGAGTGGCATAGACAAAAGAGGTTGATTAAGACCTCCATACCCTCAAACTTTCTTTTAGAATGGTTCCTTAAGTATTTTCACCCTCCTATCTCAAAGGATGTTGCTACATCCAGGGTTACCACTGTGTTACACATTATTTTCGTCATCCCTATGACCGTTAATGATGTAAACCTATCTGTTTCCTTCAGAGGGGTCATTGGCCTGAGTTCCTAAAGAGAGAAGGGAGAAGAACTTTTCTTGAGAAACGAAGTTGCATTTTCCCTTGTAAAAAAACTGTAAAAAAGGAAGTTCGCAGGTTTCTATATAGGCAGGGTGCGAGAATGCCTGATTCTTGCAGGTTGCATCATAGCTAGGGTGCGAACAGTTCGCAGGTTGAACTATAAGAAGGGTGCGAGAATGCTTACACATGGGAAAAAAGAGTGTTTTCTCAAATATTCTAGAAGGAGAAAACTTCCATGGTGAGGTGGCATCCAAATGGTTTGGATCTTACTCGCTTTCATGATTTAGTGGGATCATCCTAACCTCCTCACCTTATTCTCTTCAACTTATAAAAGGAGAGGAGCTCTCATGGAGATGGGGTTCTTGAGCTTAGCTTTGATTCATTTGGAATTATTAGCTTGGTTGGAGTGGCTTTGAGATTTTCCTTTGTCAAGATAGATTGTGAATATTATCAGATTTATGCTCTCAGAATTCTTGGAGTGAAAGTGTGTGGATAATGAAGGATAGTTGGAAGGGACCTTACGACATCAAGGCCATGGTTGTAATCTCTCTTTCACATTTAATATGATACAATAATATGATTCTTTCCTATAAAGCTTGTTGTGTTTTATTGTATGATTCCTTGATGACATACATAGGTTTATATTGAGTTTATGCTATTGCTATCACTTTGTTTGGTTGCGTTATTTTGTAGGATCATCATTGTATGAGTGTTGGAATGGAGCTAGGATGACGATGGCGAGAGGATGAGACATTTAAATGGTATGTCACCTATCCCTCTTTAGTTAGTAAATTCAATATCTAAAACTTAAGGAAAGTGTCATATTCTGGTGTGTTTTGTTCTAGATCTAGGTGGATCTAGGGAGATCAGTTAGTGTCCGCACCTACCGATTTGTCCAATAACAAAATTGGTGACTCCACTGGGGAACAGATAGTTTCCTAGTTAGTCTAGTTTCCCTTGCTTTGATTTCTTGTTTTCTGGTCTCTGAGTCTATGGGAGATCCATCCAGACTCTTTGGATCTGAAAGTTCACTCAATTTTAGTCCTTTTTCAAATTTTTGCTTGTTTACAGGCATTCTCGCACTATACCCTTTAGTGGCCTGCGAGAATCATTGATGTTCACACCTTGCTGTTAGGTTCAGTGCAAACTTCTCGCACCCTACCAATGTCTAGCCTATGATAATACCTAATTCTCGCACTGTAATATACTGCTAGGCTGCGAACTTGTTTGTAAACTTTTTGGATTGGGTCTTTTCATCTTTTGATGACCCAATTTTGCTTTGATCAGCTGGATTGAGCTTTTAGAGCCTATATTGATCTATTTATAGTCTGCTTGACATCCTTTGAGTTTCTTTTAGTAACTTTTTCTTTGTTTTCTTTTGAAGGATTAGTCTCTTGCTTTGAGTGTCTTTTAATTACAAGGTATGTGTTTTCTTTAGAATTGTTTAGGGAAAGATCAGTTTTCTTCTGAATAGTTCGCTTTAAAAGAGAACTTTTAGTTTGGGTTTCTTTGTTTTAAGAAAGTTCATTATTGCTTTTAGTGAAATTTTTGAAACAAAAGGATTTAATTTACTGCTTTATATTAGATTGGGGGCATCCTTGCATTTTAAGTAGCGAAATTGCATAATTCTTGGCATTTTTTGATCTTAAATTATGAAAAATCGTGCATTGGTGTTTAGTACCTTTTTTCTCATTTCTTGAGAATCTTGATATTGATGAGTTTAATATATTTTGGGACATCATGCATATGGTAATGTTAAATGTTTTCTCCTTCTCATAGCATAGCTTTCATCAAAATGAAAAGATTGCATCTTCATATCTTTGCATAATTTTCGAGTCGGTCAAAACACCATATTGTCCACGCCATCTTCCTTTTGAGTAACAACAGCCATAAAATAAAGAACTCATAAAAAATGATTAGACATTTTTATATTTTTTGGTAGCAAACCTACATTAGATTAGTTGTAGGGCTTTGGAATAGGTGTGAAAGATAACTTTCCAAAGCTGTAAACAAACATAGTATCTTGTGATAGGGAGAGTTAAATCCACTTACTACATTTTGTCCTGGGAAGCCCTTCTAACACAAGGGTCAATCATGAGGTCACATTGAGACTGGTAGAATTACTCACCCTGCTTTGTTGGTCTTGGTGTAGAGGTTGCGCGTATTATGGGGGTTTCTTGAGAGGTATACCCACAATGATGAGTGGAAGCCTTTCGAGTTGATTTCGGGCTAGATACCCTGCCCTTACGCGTGGATCAGACTGTCGACTGTTTCCCCAGGCATCATTGTAGTAATTGATAACCTTAGTGGCCTATCTCTCTAGGTTCTTTACACAAGGTCATTGTGGAGGGGCAAGTATTCACGGTAATTGGAATCAACATTGGCCAAACTCACTTGGGATCCTTGGAGAGTATACCCACGATTATGTGTGGGAGCTTGCACCAGGGTGTAAGTCCATTAAGCAGGTTGTCAACGTAACTTTTCCACCCGCTCTATCTCAGCCCCTTCTTACATTGTTCCCGCGACATTGGATTTCATCACCAACTAGTGCGTTCATTGTGAGAAGGTTTTGTTTGTTTGCTTGCTTCCTATATTTTTAGCGTGTGTTGTTTGTTTTCCCTAGTGGACTGTAGATTGGATTTTTTTTTTTCATGGCGTTAGTTCCCGAAATGACCAATGAAGGAACCTCTGCTCCAGGGGAACCTTTTGTTTTTCCTTCTTATGTAAACATTGGTCCTCCTCACATCGCTACTTTGAGCCTTCCAGGTCTCACTATTGGATTACCAGTATGGTTTTTTTCCACTCAGGTAATCCCGAATGCAGTTAGTGCTTCAGTCACAAGCACTTCCCCCCAAGAGCATTAACCTCATGTTGATCCTTCACCTTCTTCACCAGTAAGGTCTTCTTCGCCTTCCGTTCCATCTTCTTCATCGAGAGAAAGTTCTGAAGCTAGTAACTCGGTGAATAAGAAGAAGAAGAAAAGGAAGAATAAGAAGAAGAAAATTAAGCAAGGATTCAAACCTCCAACCATTGTCAAACATGTTGGAAAACAACCAGTTACTATTACTCATGCTAGGAGTGTTGATGATATGAAGATCACCCAAACAACCCGTAAGCCCAAGTACCCTTGCAGGTTTTGTAAGGGTATCCATCTTCTTAAGGAATGCCCTAGTATATCCAAGGTTATAGAAGCATGGTCTACACATCCTCGCCAACCCACATCGTTAGCCTCTGAACAACATGCTGACAACCCCCAGTCAACCAGTCATGATACGGTTGGGAAGAAGAAAAGTAGAGTCAAGTTCCCATGTATGTTATGCAAAGGGAGTCATCTCACTCACCTTTGCCCTCATATAGACGAAGCCTTGAAATTCCTGGAAGACATGACTATTTCACAGCCTCAACTTCCAATTGCTTATCGCAAGATTTCTCTCAACCCACCTGTAGTTGATGGAATGATCAATCCGATTCCCCTATCGGTTAGTTCGGTTGATCAAGTGGTCAATCTGGTCACGTCTTTGGATGAACCAATAGACCAAGTGGTTGATCCGATCCCATCCTCAGTCAACCCCACTCTCCCATTAGAGAGTGAAACCCAAGCAGTCGATCTGTTTCCACCTGTCGACCCCATTCTCCCCTTGGAGAATGAAACCCAAGT